>JAVBHV010000065.1:0-121405 GCA_033992175.1 Spiraea crenata
TCCCTATGCATCTTCTGGATGGATTATTTTCCCTTGATCATCGCAGGAATGCGGGCCTCGTTGGATATGCTGATGAATGTTACTTATCAGACCCGCACAAGGCACGTTCCCAAATTGTTTATGTCTTTACCATCTTGGGAATACTGCGATATCTTGGAGGTCTACGAAGCATACCTTAGTTGCTACTTCTTTGAATCATGCCGAACTCATCGCCCATTATGAAGCCACATGTGAGTGCATTTGGCTGCGAACTGTTATTGAGCATATTCGGCAAACTAACGGATTGTCTTTCGTTAGTGATGTCCAACCAACTATCTATGAAGACAATGCTGCATGTATCGACCAGCTAAAGAAAGGATACATCAAAGGAGAGAACACCAAGCACATTGTGCTCCTGGTTTTCTTCTCACATCAGCAACAAGAGCATCGAAGAAGATTGAAGTCAAGAAAATCCGGTCACAAGACAACCTCGCAAATTTGTTCACCGAGTCTCTGCCGAAGGCCACTTTCCAGAAGCTCGGTCGTGGAATCGCGGGGCGTCGATTGTCAAGAGTTTAAAACGTATGTAGTCTTCAAGGGGACCAATTGTCAACTTTAGAGGGAGTATACGAAAGTGGTACCTATCTGACCTTAATGTACTCTTTTTCATTAGCACAGGTTAACTTTTTCCCACTTGGGTTTTGTTGCCTGGCAAGGTTTTTGACGACTACCCCGCGTCCCCCTGCCCATACCTCCGACTCGCTCAAGGATCGACATGCGCATGCTCACTTTTTCCCTTCGCTTTGGCTTTTTTCTATTTGGTTTTCCTTAGCAAGGTTTTGGGGTTAGCATATCCCTAAATGGATCCCTTTTGCACATACGTATCCCCGAGTGCCTACTACATTGACTTCACCTACAACCTAACGAAGATCTGATGCGACTACTTTTTACGCACTACAGCATTCAAGGGGGAGTGTTGTAAAATCTGGATACTAGTTTTGACTTGTGTAAAATTAGAAGTAGGAATAATATATGGACTCTATGTATTAATTAGGCCCATTTCTATGAGGGCTTAGAAAACCCTGGGAATCCTCCACTATAAATACATGCACTAAACAAGGGCTGACACAATTCAGATCAATCCCCTATTCTCTAGAATCTTTCCTTACTCTCCTTCTCTCTCCTTGGCCATAATATTCTACATTAAAAATCAAAATTTATTACTACACCAAACATTTGTCCTGAGACGAGTACCCCTAAACATGTAGCCAGCATGCACGACACCACCACCAAAAGGAGAAATGTTATTTCTTTTGCCCTCAAAGCCACTCTTCTACTCTGGACTTGAAAATCGCGGAGAAGAATTGTTCCATCTTGTCCATTAATTAAGCATACCAAATTGATCCTATAAATTTATTGAAAATTTACAGTGTTTTTGGGAATATTGGAAACCAATAAAAGTAGCTCTAATTGCAATTGTATGGGACTTCTGATAACTAGATTCCTCTTCGGCTACATATATAACAAATTAAGAATAGGAGAAGAGAGAACAAAAAAAGCGGTGATTTGCTGTGAAAGTATGGAAGGTTGAGGCCTACAAGTCAAACATTTGAAGGGGTTAAAAATGTTCAGTAAGGGGAGTAGTTTTCATTTCTTACTTTAAATGTTAGTAATCCTTCAAAGGAATTTTAGATTAGGATAAAAAGGTAACTTAATAATTAAAAAAGTTAACTATATACAAGCACACAAATTATGGGGTCAATTTCAAGTTGATACCCAAACTTGTAAAACTCTACAAACACATATCCAAACTCTACAGAACCTTACAAATTAAGTCCTCCCGGAGTAAATCCGTCAAAACCGCCGTTAATTGCTGATTCTCCCTACCGCCCAGTTCTGCCTACTCTTTCTTGCTAACGTGGGCTTTTGGCTGACCCCAAAGCTTCATTTTCCCGCCCTTTATGAATGAGCCCCACAATAAAATATAGCTCCTTTATGTTTGTTATCAAGCCTTGTTTCCAAAATTAAATACCACAATATACACAAAAGAGTACACGCATCTTAAAGACCAATTTCTCTGATTAGTGCAGCCAACACAACCTGATATCATTACTACACAAAAATAAATTCTTTTATATATAACTCAAAATGGCTCCATCAATGGCCACTTAATGAGCTTCAGACACAACTCACAAAGATAATTCATCACATATCACATGACCAAAATAGACATGTTCCTAATATCATGGTACCACAAGTATCAATCTTTCTTCCTGAAGTTGTGGCCTATAACATTGCTCACACTAATCACTTCCTACGATTCTGCAATGGTTACCTTTGGAGCAAGGAAATGAAGCTTTGGGGTCATTCAAAAGCTCACATTAAAAAGAAATTGCCAACTTGGCATAGCTGATTACCGATTAATTGCAGTTTTAATCTGTATTCTGATGAATCCAAGGACTCTAATTTGTAAGGTTTTGTGAAGTTTGGATATGTGTTTGTATAATTTTACAAGTTTGGGTACTAACTTGAAATTCACCCTATAATTTGTGTGCTTATATGTAGCTAACCCTAATTAAAAACAATATGGGGAGGGCTATTAAATTGCTCTACCTAATAAATTTCTCTTCTCTGATTAATGCGTCTTCTGTCGCTTTCTCAAAACAAAAAACATTAGGAAGAGATCAGCTGACTAGATAAAGGACGCCCAAACGACAGTCTAAAGCTAGCAGAAAAGGAAGGGCATGCCTACGGCCAATGGCTGAACTACCCACAAGGCTAAGGTCCGCTAAAGCCCAGTTCTAAGATTTTCCTCATCAAATTTACCCTGTGATCCCTTATATTTAATAAATTAGCCCAAGGATGGAGATTTTCAATATATCTTAAATAACTCAACTCAATTTTTACCCTAAATTAAAAAAAACTCCCTAGCCCACTACTTTTGCCAGCATAATGATCGTGTTACTTTTGAACATCTTTAAAGTATTGTGTTTACATATTTAATGAAATTATAAGTTGTCATCTGGTAGAGCTTAAATAGTAGGTTCAATGAAGGAAAATAAAATTTCTTACTCTTGATTGAGCTTTGAATCCTAGTGATGCTTTTAGATCATTTAACATTAACAACATGGCCCGTCCTGGAGAGAAGTTTTATCTTGGAGATTTCATTAAAAAAAAAATTACATATTTTGAGATGTTAGTTAGTAAGGTATAAGGCAGATATACTTCATAATCCTTAGTTTCAAAATATATCTGCTATCTCTTAATTATATCGGGGATTAGTTGAAAGTTGAACCAAAGAATTTGCAAAGTTACTATCTGATTGATAGGTTGATTCGCCTCATATTAACTCTTCTTGTTTCTACGACAACTACTAAACGATCTCTTTCCTCAATGAAGCTCGTGAAAACAACGGCTTGCAACACAATGGAGAATGATTTTCTAGCAGATGCTATGAAACATTGAAAAAGAATTTGCTAAGAATATTGATTCAAAGGTAGAAGCAAAATATTTCTATTCTCTAAAGGATCACATGAATAGGTATGCTCGGAGTTCTTTTGATGTAGATTCACTTTTTATCAAATGTGTATTCGATTACTATATTTTCTTTCTTATGTATATGTTTTTTTTTTTTATATTGAATGTAGCTGAAAATTTAGTAGTGAATATTTAAGAATAAGTTTTGGTTATAAAATTATAATTAGAGGTTATATTCTACGAAGATTATAGGAAATGTTGGATATATCAAAAAAAAAAAGTTTGATCGTTAATATTAAACTAAAGAGTTTTAGGTAGCCCTTCCAAAAAAAATTTCCTGGTTTACTTAAAAGAAATAAAAAAAGGGGAGAAAAAAACTACGGCTAATAACTGCATGGAAAAGATAGGGGCAATGAATATATGTGGACTGGTGTAGCCCTTTGTTTCAACCTACCACTTGTACAAACTTATACCTCCATCTCCGTGAAAAAATCTGATATAATTAATGTCGCCATGTCGCATATCCTTTTTTTTTACCTATCTAAATTATTTTCTGTACGACACGCTCTAATTGCCTCTAGGATTCTTTGCTTTCGTATACTTATATTTCTTAGACCCACCCCCTGGACACCGGCCACCGTCTACCGGCCAACGCCCCCACCTACTTCCACCACCCAACTCCCATCCCCCACACCCCACCTACACCCAACCCAAGAATGTTTAAGCTTAACGAATTTGAGTTTAAATTGAGGGGCATATAGTTTGAATCTGTCAACATTTTACCATAAAAACTTTTACATGTCAGCTTTTGAATTTACCCTTTACCAGATCTATTTTACACATTTGATATTTAATCCTTGATTCTTTTGGTATGTTTTTATTTGTTGACTTGGTAGAAAATTTAATTGTGCATGATTGAATTTGAAAATTAACTTCTAATGAGTATAAGATGAGTAACGTGCATTTCATCTTCTTTCTTCACCCACCTAGTTTTCATTTTCTTTTCTCTATTCTTCATCTTTTCCTCAAACTTTTGTTCCTCCTAGATTTCTTTTGTCTTTTGCAATTTAGATGGTTATAACACTAAAACTATTATTTTGAGTTTATATAGTTATGTTATTGTTTGTACCCAATGTTGATACGCACGAGTATGCTTTTACAAGCCCCGAACATTTTTGTATAAATGTTATTGTTTGTACCGATGTTTGCACCCATGATTATGCTTTAACAATTTTGTACCACCAGGGGTACTTTCTTGCATGAATGTTATTGTTTGTGTTCATACCATACCCAAACCGGCCACATGTCATCCTCACAAGAGGCCACTAAGGCTTCCACAAGCCTCCAAGAAAGGGCAATATGGGGATCTCACCCCACATTACCCACATATTACAAGAAGGTCCAAACCGTTCCCTATAAATACTTGTCAACCCTCACAGGTCAAAGGTAACTTTATTACACTCACCAAACACTCTGTACTTGCCTTTAAGACTTACTTCCTCCATACACTGACTTAAGCATCGGAGGGACTTAGGCCAGCACCCCACCGGTGCACTTTCGTGACTCCTTTCAGTGCAGGTTCACCTGTTGCCCGGGGAACATCACCATCCGGGAACATCATCCGGGAACATCCCTCCTAGACCGGCCAAGCCTTACCCGAGGCCGAACCTCGCCTCCCCGATTCTAGACCAAATTCCCCCACTTGGAGCTAGCCTCCTAGATACCCGAAACCGAAGATCATTTCTCGATTCACCCCTCATACATTGACTATTGACCTATCCATTTTCGGACATCAACAGTTTGTGCCCATGTTTGCAGCCATGAGTATGTTTATTGTAGGATATTTTAATATTGGCTATCCTTGTACAAAAACATTGTAATAAATGTAACAAGCTCCATTAGTCAATTAGGGTTTATTCCTAGATATTTAGAATTGTTGAAGGAGCTTGAAGATTGAAGATTGGTGGTTTGTTGAAGATGCATTCAAATGTGACAATCATATTGCATATCATATCTGCATATTAAATGTGTCTAGCATAAATTCTTATATTATATTGTCAAACGTTTTCAAAATACTTAGGTTTTTGCAAAAGGTTTCATTAGAATAAGGATTTCTGTTATTCTGTGACTGGTCACCGATTTCATGCACATGGGTCGTTGACAATCGATGGCAGAAACTTTCTGATAAAGCAATTTAAACAGAATATGCCTTTACCCAGCAGTCCGGTCAACAGAACATGCCTTTACCCAGCAGTCCGGTCACAGTTAACTCTTTTAACCGGTTTTTTCATTGTAAAGTGATAAAGTGGCTTTGTGTTGTCCAATTCTCAGCCGTTGATTTTCAAGCCCTTATCTTCTATTTAAACAACCTTAAACTGGCTGTTTCAACTAGGGTTTTCAAGTTAATTCTCAAAACATTTTTTGAAAAGCTCTCACCTTTGTTCATACTTTCCTCTCGGGTTTCTTCTTGTCTTCTTGAGTGATTTTAGTTCACTTACATAGAAGCATCATAAGATTTATGAGGATAGTCTGCGTTTGTTAAACCCTTGATTTTCAAAGTTGTTTTCAAAAGAAAATGTTCTAAGCAAAACTTTGAAGAGGGTTTATCTTCCTAGTTCGGCTTGTTTTTAAAGTTCTCTTACTTTAAGTCGGATTAGTAATGTGCAACTAAAGTCTTCCATGTTCATGCATGTTCATAGACTTAGTTAAGTTCTAGAGGTCATTGACCTTAGTAAGTTTGCTGCACAGTTCATAACTGTAGCAGCAAACACAGTTACTGTTCATTTCCTGAAGCTTTGTAGTTTTCTGGGAATGCAACTGTGACTGGTCATAAATCACCACTGCATTCATATTAAGATGCCACCAGTGGCGTGTCTTAAGGGGTGCGAGCTGTACGCCGGCACCAGGCCCCCGTCTCAATAGGGCCCCCTAATTATTTTTTGTTTATATTTGTTATTATATAATTGTTTAATATAAAAAAGTTATATTCTAAAATTACAAAAATTTAATGTTTTTCAAATGAAATATGGATGTTGGGTCAAGATGCTAAAGATATTATGTTGGCTGATGTTGCTTTTTCTATTAATTTTGTTTGCTATAAGTATTTCATTATTGTACATTATACTAGATTTATTTATGATTTATTCTTCTTTCTTATAGTTTATTTGAAATTTTTTTTGAAATTTTCTTTTCTTCGTTAATATGTTGTGCGTAAAAAGAATATTTGTTGTATAATTAAGGCCCCAATCAAAATTTCGCACTGAACCCTTGAATTTTCAGCCACGCCACTGGGTGCCACGTATAGGAATACTTGTGTATTTCCGTATATCGTGTTGACCAAGCAAGCATCCATTGGAAGTGAAGTGATTGAGAAGAAGCCGCACAAGAGACCGCTGCATTTAAGATAGGTACATTAGATATTGAGCTTGGTTGAAATCTTGTGCTTGTCATCTAAAGTTCAAGTTGTACCAAATGGATGTCAAGACGGCTTTTCTAAATGGTTACTTGAATGAGGATATGTTTGTGGAACAACCAAAAGGTTTTGAGGATCCTCATATGGCGGATGGTGTTTTTAAGTTGAAAAAGACGTTGTATGGTTTGAAGCAAGCTCCTAGAGCTTGGTATGATAGACTGTCTAGTCATCTTCTGTCCAATGGATACACTCGTGGATCCGTTGACAAAACCTTGTTCATCAAGCGGTTAAAGAATGATGTGGTTGTAGCTCAAATTTATGTTGATGATATTGTTGTTGGGTCTACTTCGGAATCTCAAGTTCAACAATTCATAAAGATTATGACTAGTGAGTTTGAGATGAGTCTAATTGGTGAATTAAATTACTTTCTTGGGTTGCAAGTTAAACAAGAGAAGACTGGTCTCTTCATTTCTCAATCCAAGTATGCTGCAAACCTTGTTAGCAAATTTGGATTCTCCTCTTCCAAACCTGCTAGGACTCCCATGAGTAGAACCACTAAGTTGTCTAGTGATAAAAAGGGCAAGAGTGTTGACCAGACACTCTACATAAGCATGATTGGCAGTTTGCTGTATCTCACTGCTAGTAGACCAGACATCTCCTTCTCTGTTGGAGTATGTGCGCGATTTCAAAGTGATCCTAGAGAGTCTCATTTGCATGCTGTGAAAAGAATCATCAAGTACGTTAGTGGCACTCTTCCTTTTGGTATTTGGTATACTTTTGATACCAATACTAACTTGGTTGGGTTTAGTGACGCCGATTGGGCGGGTTGTAGTGATGACCGGAAAAGTACTTCCGGTGGTGTGTTTTACCTTGGTAACAACATGGTCTCTTGGTATAGCAAGAAACAAAATTCTGTATCTTTGTCTACTGCCGAGGCCGAATACATTGCTGTGGGTAGTGTTGCACTCAACTACTTTGGATGAAGCAAATGCTTTGTGATTATGGCATTATTCATGACCAGTTCATCATCTATTGCGACAACACTAGTGCAATTTGTATTTCTGAAAATCCCGTGCAACATTCTAGAACTAAGCACATTGATATTAGGCACCACTTCATTCGGGATCTTGTTGAGTCAAAGATTTTAATGCTCAAATTTGTACCTTCGGAAAAACAACTTGCGGATATCTTAACCAAACCCTTAGATGATCAGATCTTGTCTGGTCTTCGCAAGAGTCTTGGAATCTGTACTACAGAATAATTGTGACTAGTCATAGTCGGTGCTTGTACATATTTCAATTACTGCATATCATGCATCATGAAAAATGAAAAATGCATTTTCAGACTAGTCTCTTTGATTTATTACTGTCAATTGGATGCTTGTTGAATACAATTGAAGCACTAGGTTGAGTCACATGTTCATAACCCCTTTTTCTTGTCAAAGAATGAAAGAGTGTGAGTTTTAAAGTACAAATGATTTAAGTTTGCTTCCTTCACTTTTTTATGAAAACTCTTACTACTTGATGATGATCAATTGTGTTAATTCTTGTGTTTTCAAAAAGTGATGTGTAGTCAAAATAAATATTTTCCTCGAAAATGAAAACGAGAAGAACAATAAGGCCCTAACTCAAAAAGAAAAATAACAAAGTTATAGTTTTGGGCTTGAGTTAAAGTAAAGATGTGTCAATGTTACACCAAATTTGTGATTGTCAATGTACTTTCCACAATTCTGCACTTAAAAGAATAAATTTCCAAGTTTTCACTAATTTGAAAATCTTAATGTGTTGTGGGTACATAACTTAGTGTGTAATCAAATTGAAATCAATTTACCTTGTGATTCTTACTCGATTTGACTAGAATTCCCATTCCCAAATATGTCATGTGACTTAGTCTTTGAATCAATTTTATTCTCTTAACATGCTATTGGGTGTTTTAATTCAAATAAGAGAACAAAAATCTGACTACCAAAAATAACCCTCATGCATAGTTACATATTGTCACAACATTCATGTCAAGCACTAACTATCGATTTTGTCACATTATAGTTTATACCAAGTGTTGGTCCGATTGTACTTAATTGATTATTCAAATCCTTGTTTCGAGATTCTCAATTGGTGTGTGATAATAGTTGTGTTGGTTGGGTTGATATAGACATCGGTTTGACCGATGGGAAATAGCTACTTAAGAGACTTGTCTCTTCATGTTTAAATAGGCGCCGTTTCTTTTCCTCTAGATGGTCGACACGTGTGGACTGGTTCATGAACCAGTGGCGTCTCCATGTTTCCATAGCAGCTTTTGGGAGTTCTTTGAGGCAATAAAGATGGTTAGGGTTTTGATAAAGTTTTCACCTTCCCAAGTAGCCGCTCATAAAGTCATCTCTCTTTCCAAATCCTCCAAAAAGTGTTCGGTTTCTCTCATAGTCTCCTATTCTCAACTTTTCCTCCGAATTTGTGTCATCTTTAGGTCTAGGATGGGTCCAAGATGTCGCTAGGTTCTTTAATTTGAAAAATCTGCTATTGGTCCCCACACATGATTTTAGGTTCAATCTAACGGTTGTGAGGGAGTTCTTTGCTAATTTCCCAAAATTGGATGTCTTTTCCTATGATGTTGATGTTGTGGTGCGTGGGGTTAGAGTTAATCTAAGTCCGGAGGTCATTTATGATTACTTTGGTTTGCCTATTCATGCCAATCACGAGTCTTACACAACCTATCTAGAGGAGTCTAGCCGGATTTTTCTGCACTTGCCTTCCATGATCCAGATCTAGTTGTTGCCCTAGGTGACAAGCCAAGTAGGTCACATTTGTCCCCTAGCTATCGGTATTTGCTGCAAATCGTTAAAACAAACATTCTCCCTACCGGTAATACTGCAAATGTTACTCTTGAGGCTGCTAGACTAGTCTATCTTTTGGTGCAGAGGTATCCCGTTCCCTTAGGTCATCTAATCTATGATTCCATTCTTTCAAAAACTCGAAATACTGAGAAAATTGTGGGTACCCGTGCGTCTGTGGTCTTTCCGTGTTTCATTCATCACCTATGCGAGCGTGCGGATGTTCCTATGGATCCCTCTATGGATGATTACATGAGTTTGAAGGGACCCTTGACTGAGGAACTGGTCAAGAAGAGTGAGAAGGCAGTGAAATCTGTGAGGAATGCAAAGCTGTCCATTGGACCAGTCTCTCCATCAAATCTGTCTGCCACTGTTAACGCTGCCGTGAAGAAGGCCACTGCCAAATTGATCAAGGCGTTGAATGGAAAAAAAATCTCCAAACGTTCCTCAAAGAAGAAATAGATTTGAGTTGTTATGTTGGTTTGTTGGATGTTATGCTAATTTTTTTTTAGTTTTATGTTGTCGTGTCTAGTCGTGAACAATTATCTGTTTTTTGTTGATGTTTGTACTCTATTATGCCCACTGTGAACTTTTGGGGCTTATTTTGTTGTGACTAATCATGTGTTTAAATTGTGGTTGCTTGTGTGTTTAGTTGTTGCATTTTGGGGAGTGCATCCCATTATTGCTTATGTGTTTATATTGCTCCGTTTGTGCTTTATTCTCTCTCGTTGCTCCTTGTTTACATTGTTTGATTGTAGTTTGCTCTTGCTTCCGTTGGTCATTATACTTTAATTTCATAACCTTTGTCTTGCCATGACAAAAAGGGGGAGTAAATGCACTTTCACATGCTCTATCACTTAGGGGGAGTAACTTTTTAGCATATGTTTATACTGTGATTTTATTATGCTAGTTAGGGGGAGAATATATCATATTGGATATTGTTGTAAGCTTACTTACAGGTACACTTTGACTAACCAACTTAGCATAGATTTGGTGAGTGTTAGCGATGTGAGTTCATGGGGTTGTTTTTGTCAAGGAAAGCCAAAGCGGGAGATTGTAGGATATTTTAATATTGGCTATCCTTGTACAAAAACATTGTAATAAATGTAACAAACTCAATTAGTCAATTAAAGTTTATTCCTAGATATTTAGAATTGTTGAAGGAGCTTGAAGATTGAAGATTGGTGGTTTGTTGAAGATGCATTTAAATGTGACAATCATATTGCATATCATATCTGCATATTAAATGTGTCTAGCATAAGTTCTTATATTATATTGTCAAACGTTTTCAAAACACTTAGGTTTTTGCAAAAGGTTTCATTAGAATAATGATTTCTGTTATTCTGTGACTGGTCACCGATTTCATGCACATGGGTCGTTGACAATTAGTGACAGAAACTTTCTGATAAAGCAATTTAAACAGAACATGCCTTTACCCAGCAGTCCGGTCAACAGAACATGCCCTTACCCAGCAGTCCGGTCACAGTTAACTCTTTTAACCGGTTTTTTCATTGTAAAGTGATAAAGTGGCTTTGTGTTGTCCAATTCTCAGCCGTTGATTTTCAAGCCCTTATCCTCTATTTAAACAACCTTAAACCGGCTGTTTCAACTAGGGTTTTCAAGTTAATTCTCAAAACATTTTTTGAAAAGCTCTCACCTTTGTTCATACTTTCCTCTCGGGTTTCTTCTTGTCTTCTTGAGTGCTTTTAGTTCACTTACATAGAAGCATCATAAGATTTATGAGGATAGTATGCGTTTGTTAACCCTTGATTTTCAAAGTTGTTTTCAAAAGAAAATGTTCTAAGCAAAACTTTGAAGAGGGTTTATCTTCCTAGTTCGGCTTGTTTTTAAAGTTCTCTTACTTTAAGTCGGATTAGTAATGTGCAACTAAAGTCTTCCATGTTCATGCATGTTCATAGACTTAGTTGAGTTCTAGACGTCATTGACCTTAGTAAGTTTGCTGCCCAGTTCATAACTGTAGCAGCAAACACAGTTACTGTTCATTTCCTGAAGCTTTGTAGTTTTCTGGGAATGCAACTGTGACTGGTCATAAATCACCACTGCATTCATATTAAGGTGCCACGTATAGGAATACTTGTGTATTTCCGTATATCGTGTTGACCAAGCAAGCATCCATTGGAAGTGAAGTGATTGAGAAGAAGCCGCACAAGAGACCGCTGCATCTAAGATAGGTACATTAGATATTGAGCTTGGTTGAAATCTTGTATTGGGCATCTTTTGCCATTTCATAGTGGAAGGCCGGTCTTCTGATAGACCCCTGGTTTTTTATCCCTTTGTGGATTTTTCCGGGTACCAAAATCGTGTGTCCATCTCCGTGCATTGTTAAATATTTGGCTTAATTAAAATTGGACTTAATTCAGCACCAACTCTTTTAACATGCAATCTGGACAAATCTGCCTGACTGGTCATCTTAACTGTTGCATTAGAAACGCTGGATTTAATAAGCTGTAGTTGTGGATAGCTCACGAATATCTAACTCACTGATTTCGTTGAGGACCTAAGTTGGCATAGCATCTGAGTGTTGTTGAACAAATCACAAGCATCCACAAGTTATATTTGTTGAGTGATTGATAGCTCAAAACATCTGTCAGGTCAAACACAATCTGTAAGTTAATTGTCAAGTCTGACCAGAGCCTTGACTGGTCATCTTTGTGTTTCTGTTTGTGCTGTTTTTTAATTAAGAGGGAAATAATTTAAAATACCCCCCTCATTGCCAACCTGCATTTATGTTTTCACAATTTGTACCACATATAGTTACTTTCTTGAAGGAGTGTCATTGTTACAACCCGTCCCGGGATTTTTGGTGAAATAACAAAAATACCACTGGAAGCCCGATGTTGACTTTTGGACCGTCGGGAATTACATAGTCAATATTGGACTCTATGCGGAGAGCTCGGCGATACGAACGTTTCGGCGAAGACGGAATTGGATTCCGAGCAATAAGGAAGAAGTTACGGTCGAAAAACGATTTGGTGGGGTTGAGTGGAGTGCCACGTGGCGTGTGCGGATTGGTTGGAAGGGGCTAGACCTTTCTAGAAAGCTCGAACCGGGCTTTAAAAAGAAAACCGACCCAAGTTTCCAAAAGAGGAAACCCAAACCCGCGCGTAAACAATCCCTCACATGCCGGCGAGGATCACGCCGGCGAGCACCAGGAGGAGCTTCCCTTCGTCGAGACGAACACGGAGCACCAACCACTGTCGACGGAAACCCAGCAAAACGCCGGCGGTGAGCGAACGGAAACTGTGGGCTTTCCGGCGTGATTCCAGCGAGTACAAGCCGAGGTGAGTTCTGAGACTATGATTTTTGGATTCCTTGTCGTCTGTAGATGAATTTTGATATAAAGATCATTTGATTTGGTTGAGATTTGAGGAAGTTATGGTTTTGGGGGTTTCGGCCGGAATAGTCTCCGGAAACAGGGGATTTTCCGGCGACGGCGCGGCAGCGCATGGCAGCGCTGAAGAACATGCCGAAATCTGGAATTTTTCTAGATTCCGATGAGTTTTTCCGGCACTGGCGTGGCGGCTCCGACGGTGGTACGGCGATGATGACATCAGCGCCCAGTCAACTTACACATAGGTGCCGCGTCAGCGACACGTGGCTGCCACATGGGCACCATGTCAGCACCGTGTCAGAGCCACGCCGAGGACCGTGCCTGACGTGGCAGTCGTTGGCCGGCGTTGACCGTTGACGACCGGCCACTTTTCCGATTGGAAACGTCGTTCCAGATCCAGTGGCGACCTCCGTTTCGCCATCGAAGATACGGTTGAATCCCAATTGAGCAAAACATGGGAATTAGGGTTTCGAAGATGGTATTTAATTACGGATTCTCTGACGGTTGATTCGTGGGAACTTTGTAGGTATCCGAGCTCTAGTGAGATGCCACAAATGAGCAGTGCAGATAGGCGAGATTGACAACTTGGTATCACTGTGAGTGGATGGGTTTTGTTTTCTTAAATTGTTGGTTTTTATGCTAGTTCAGTATATGGTTTATCTATACAGTTTTATGAAGATATATCAGTTTTCAGTAGCCTTTCTTATCATAGTGCACCTAGAATCACACGTACACTTTTAGTACTCGGACTACGGCTGTAGGACACAGCTCTCACATCGTTGCCTGTATCGAAGACCCCATTTGCTAGATTTGTTTTCCGGTGGTAGCGGTCCCTGCGCTATTCCAGGGACTGGGGGTGACAATGTGAGGGAGAGTACACGGGGTTTATATATTCAGTTGTACACAGCGGTGCCTTGCGTGTTCCCAAGCCACTGGGTGTGATATCCTACGTGCACTTGACTGGCGCCAAGCAGAGTATGTTATCGTATTTTCAGTATTTCAGTACTATACATGTTTTTACAGCAAAGAGGGTTATATTGTATGTTTTCAGAACTTTTTTTGAAAGATTATTTATTTTTCGATCCACTCACCGTTTGGTTTTGCGCCCCCTCCAGGGATTAGTAGCTAAGTTGACCATCAACGCGAGGAGAGGCAGTTCGATAGCTCTGCATCCGTTCCGAGAGTGTAGGGACATCCCTGGTTAAGTTTCAGGTTGTCATTAGCTCCGCTGTTTTTATTCTTTTGCAGTAGATGCTCTGATGCTGTTGTAGATGTGTTGCGTGATTATAATGGGCCCAGTCGTGTGTTTGTGTTTTTATTTCCTTTCGTTTTGTTGTTTGTGTGTGCGAGTACAGGCTTCGTCACCCTCCAGGTGATGGCCGTACATCCCGGACCCACTTTTTGGGACGGGGTGTAACAGTCATTTTTTGGGCATACGAGTCGAGCGGCTCGCTAACTCGGCATGTATTACTCGACTAGATGCAAAACGAACCGAGTCCTATTTTTTTTTTTTTCCAAAACAAGTGAAAATATTTCTGAACACGAGTATTCGACTCGACTCGTAAAAAGATGTGGAATACATGTGACTTCCTATGATTGGTTTGAAAAAGATATGTAATACATATAACTTATTGTACCATAGTAACTCTTAATCTCCTAAAAACCCTAGGGTATATACATTCTTTTCTGTCACAACGAAAATCATTGAAGAGACTCCATAGCCACTTCTCTTCTTCATTGATCATCTACATAGCCAACAATTTGTATGTTGAATTATTTTTTTTATGTATACTGATCATTGTTGTTGTCTTTTTTTAACAAATTTTGTTCTATATATGCATATGTTATGAACTTGACTCGTTTCAACTCGTTTTATGATAAATCCAAACGAGTCGAGTTCATTTTTAAAAATACAAAACTCAGTCCGAATCGAACTCGTTTCAAAATAAAAGGAGTGGGTTAGAGTCCACCAAAAATATTAACGACCCAACTCGTGCCGAGCCCTAGTTTGAACCATCCATGGGTACTTTCTTGAGAAAAATGCACCCATATATGTTTGCATTTTAATACAATTCTTGTTTGCCTTTTGAAATGAGTACATTTCTTTTTCGTACATTTTTCTATTTGATTTTCAGTTTTTTCCTTGGTTTGAGCACTCTTAATTACTTTGGAGAATATTTGGTGATTTAATTATTTACCATTTAAATTTCATAAATTGTTCAAACTATTGAATGATTATTTTGGGTAATTTTGGAATGAAAAATAGCAAATTGACAGCAAATTTAATATTTAACTTCCAATTCCAATTCAGACTAAATTATAAATTTCATAAAGTATAATTTTGGAATGATGCGGAGTTTGAGTTTAAGAAAATTTATCACAAGGACAGCAACTAAAGTTCCCCTTATGTCCTAGCCGCTCTCTCTCAACCCCTAGCCCCAAAAGCACAAACCTCCGCCGCCGCCTGCCCCTTGGCTTGTGTTGGGGTCGGCCGTCCACCCCCCCCCCCCCCCCCCCCACACCCCCCCACTCTAGCACCGACGGCCTTCTCCTCTTGTTTCCATTTTTTGCTTTCATATTTTTCTTTTTTGCAGGTTTTTCATTCTGACCTCCACCTCTCCATGTTTAGATGTGCAGATCTGAGTCATGAATAAAGTGGTAACTGCAGTAATTTTTTGTTTCTGATTGCTTGATGGATGTCGGGTCTTGATTCTGCCTTGCTTGGCCGGTGTCTTTTAGGCCTCGGGTTCAACGGGTTCAGTTCTGAACAGATCTAGTAGCGGCTAGTGTAGATTTCTGATTCCGCTCGCTTGGTGGGTTTCGAGTTTTCGGTTCTGCCATACTTCGCCGGTTTGTCTGCCTAGTCTGAGCTAGTGGAGGTTTCTGCAGTTGTCAGATCCAGATTGCTTGATGGGCCTCGGGAATCAGTTTTCGCCATGCTTGGCCGATTTTTCTGTTTCGATCCAATCTAGTGCGTCTGGTGTAGTTTTCAGATTCAGATTTTGCCTGACTTGGCCTGCTTTGTCTGTTTGGGTGTGTTCCTAGTTTGGTGTTTGTTTACAGTTGCTTTGGAATAAGAATTGTTGGATGTGGCGCCCCGTGCTAGTGTTCCAGTTGCAGTTGGTTTAGTTGCATAGTTGGATCTCTATAGTTATCATTTTTTAGTTGTCCCTGCAAGAGTAGTGGTTAATCTGTCAAGTTGATCTTTTCCGGTTGTACTGATGCCTTTTCTAACGAGTTGGCTTGCTTTCTACTGCCTAGTTGCAGTGAAATTATTGGTCCTGTAGGAGTATTAGGCATTCCTTGTTCATCGATGTCTGATTCTGATCTGTACTCCTTTGTTTGGCTTGCCAAACGCTTTTATAAATTATTTCAGTTACCAAAAACAAAAAAAAAACTAAAGTTCCCTTATGTCTATAAAGTATAAAGTTCAATTAAGACTCCGAAAAACACTATTAATTAATGCATGCAAAATGGTAACAAAACAATGTATTTGTTTCTTTGTTCATTTGGGCTCGTCCTCAAGCGAAATATTGCGAAACCTAAACCTGTTTTATTTTGATCAAAACCGATTTACTCTTGTTGTTCAAGCTACCACTTGGACGCCCAGTCCCACACTATTTTTCTTGGCCCTTTGAGTCCATGAGCCCAATGCTTCTAGACTTACACCGTGCAAAATATACGACGGTACGTAGGGGTTCCAAGGAGTCGTTCATACACAAACTGCTCCATGAAAACATCCGGAATAGGGAAATCGAATTTTCAATTAACACTACAAAAAAAAACCTCTTTCCCTACGAAAACATTTTGTAGGGAAAAGTCAATTTTCGTCGCCTACGGTCTTTGCCGACGAAATTCACTCGTGGGCAGTTTCGTCTCGAAAAGCTCTTCTCCCAAGGTTTTTAGAGACGAATTAAAAATTTCATCATCCTAGAATCACTGTCCCGACAAACTGTGTTCGTGGGCTAAGTGGCACTTGCACGACGAAATTATTTGTGGGCGTAGATAATGTTGGACGACGAAGCGTTTCGTGGGCTAAGATATTTTTACACGACGAAATAATTCGTAGGCCAAGTGGTTATAGAACGACGAAATGGTTTGTGGGCTTAGATGATTTTGGACGACAAAATTGTTTGTAGGCTAAGTGATATTTTCAAGACGAAATTCCTTGTGGGCTTAGAAGGTTTTGGACGACAATACTTGTGGTTTTGGAAGACAAATTTGTTGGTAGCTTCACCCACAAACCACAATTGTGGGTTACACTTTGTTTTGCCTGTTTAATATTTTAACAGATTTCATTATAACATTGAAGACAGTATATCAAAAGTGAAACTCATGATAGCCCATATATATATATATATATATATATATATAATCAACCAAAGTATTCAAATCAAATAGTATGAACATCATCCAAGGCTTGTGCATAATATTAAATGTGTTAATGAAGCAAATAATCCAACTAGAGTAGACATCCTATCCTAGTGACACTCACCATCAACATCAACATTTTCCTCCACTAGAACTGGTAAGTCAAAGCTATGTTGCAGCATATACTGACACCAAGCATGTAGTGTAGAAGAGACCCTTTGCTCAACTGCCTTTCAAGCGTTGTCAGTTGCCTTTCGAGCTTCATCAGCAGCCTCTCGAGCTGCACGTTCTTCTAGTAGCTGGTGTTCCAAATGGTGCATGTTGGAATCAGCTGACTTAGAAGATGAGTCAAGTTCCCGAACCCGACCAGATCCTAATCCACGAATCTGTTTACCAGGCTTCACACCCAGTACAGAGGTCATGATATTGAGTCCGGCATTTGGATCATCTACCAGAATTTCTTCTAATGGGATATCTTTAGGAAGATCTTTAGCTAAATCGGCAAGATAATCATTCCTCTTTGCAATCATCTCATCCTTAAGCATTTGAAGGAGAAGTAAGCAAATTAACATCGATATGCCCAAATTAATAATATACTAGTAGCATAGCATTGGTTAATATAAGAGATGCCAACTGGAGTATCTCAGCTAGAGGATGATGATTTGTAGACCACTACTTACATGTTTGGCCTTAACTATATCATTGTTCCAACACTTGTTTTTCCCTGCATATGCAATCTCAAAAGTGTCTACCGCAACACTTTTTGTGGGATGTTTTTGTTGCCCGAAGCATTATATTTATACCTCGGCTCATCACAAATTGGGCACTTATCCTTTTCAGAATTTTCCTTGTAGAATAATACAGTCATATTTACATGCATGAATTTTCTCGAAACCCACCCGAGATCCTTCAAAACATTATTTGCATATTGATGGGTCTGAGGCAGATGATTGTCTTCTGGAAGCATTCGCTTCAAAATCCCCATAAGCTCATCAAAACATTTGTTCGTGATTAAATTTCTAACTTTGCAGTGCATCAACTCTACAATTGCTGTCAGCACTGAGAAGTCTTGGCAACCAGGATACAATTCTTGTTGCGCTTCTTTCAACAATCGTTCGGACTTATCAACGTCCTCAATGTTCAAGTTGGTAGATCTATCATCTCCCCTAAAATTAGAATCCATAGTATCATCTTCTTCCACAAAATCTTCATCAAGATGTCGAGAGGCATATGGATAGGCATCATTGACATGGTTACGTGCAGCCTAATTCCCACTTTATATTAATCACTAACTTGATTGGGGTTATGTATCCACTGTCTATCCATTCTTTCAACAATATGCCCCTATTTCAAGTTTTAATCTATAACTACCTAATAGAAACAATAATCAAAACAGTAAATGCTATGATAGATAAGGAAGCCACAATCAAAGCATACAAAGAGTGAAGGAATAGAAGGACATACCTCTGACCGAAAGTAACCAAACGGATGAGCTCTAGGCAACTTTTTGATCAACCTTTTTTTGAGAAGGGTACTTTATTAAGCATAGAATAATACAAAGGTCAATACTACATCATAAGGATGTCAACAACCGATAAAGTAAACAAGACATCTGTTACCAAAATGAGTACCAGGGACTAAAGCACATTCATCCAAAGAAGATTTGGAAGATGCACTGCCTTAGTATTCAAATTGGTAGATTGCTTAAAAAATAAAAGCTGAACTTCATGTCCAAAGGCATCTTTGTCCGTTAGCCAACTGATCCACTTATTGCATTGCCTTCACCATCCACACATACCCGAATAAAAGTCCTCGCAATGAGAACAAAAGACAAATTTATAAGTTCGTAATCAAACTATATAAACCAAATCAAGAGCAAACATAATTAAAAAACAAACAAAGAATCTTAAAATTAACATAAACTAAAATAGATTGAAATTTCTGGTTGTAGGAAAATGCAATAAACTAAATTAAAACAACCAAACTTAAGATTAACAGAAAAAAGAAATTAAAAAGAAATGGTAAGTTAGGAATAAACTAAAAACTGGATAAGAAAAAATTTCAAATTAACTTAAAATTCAAAACTTAAAAAATTAAAAATTAAAAATTAAAATGAAAGCACTTAACTGCCCCAACCGGTGACTGAAAATAACCGCCCACGGTAGGCGGAAATCCTGGCCTCTCCAACTATCTCCATCATCTAAGAACCAATTCGAAACACCAACCAAATGCAAAGAAAGATAGAACCTGATGAATGGAGGAAATAAGAGCTTATAATTGAATGAGACCTGTTGAGATGACGATGAGAATGATGAGGCAGAGAAACGATGGACTGGACTGATGCAATAAGGTTTCTGATTCGCCCATGGTCGCCCTAAAACTCCTGCCCAATATGACTGCCTTCACCATCTAAAAAAACTAGTCCGAAAGCACCAATCCAATACAAAGAAAATATAGAACATGGTGAACGGAGTAAGTAGAAGATTCTAACTAAAAGAAACCTGCAAATCAAGACAAAAACCATCACCGGAATCAACCAATATACCACACTCTGTTTCTAAAAACAGAGGGGACAACAATACCACACCCTGTTTGTGCAAAATAAATTTGCACGGAAACAAAGGGGACAATAGATGGAACCAAAGCTTCAATAGTCGGAGAGGACGACTGTGATTGAAATTTTTATAGTTCGACGAAAACACAATACAAATTTTATAGTTCGACGAACGAAGAAGAAGATCGAAATTTTTTATGAAACCGGTGACCCTATAATCAAATTGGAAAACACTGTTTAGATAGATTAGGATCAAATGATAGAGGATAAGATGGAGGAAGCGAATCCAAACTTAAATCTGAGATTGAGACAAGAAATCTATAAAAAATCAAAGGAGAAGTGACAACTTTTTGATCAACCTAAAAAACACAAAGAAAAGTATGAGCACAGTATCAAAATAATATATTTATTTGAACAATTTGAGTACAGAGATTGTAATTTGGAATAGTTTTATTCTCATGCTATTGTTCTCTCCACGTGTGTCTAAATGATGGGCTACTGAGTTTAAACAAAGTTACATCACAAACACCAGAAACCAGCCGATTATCATAGACACCATAAAAGTCCACCAGAAGTACCACATTGAGCAAAACACCCATCTTTTCGCCTCCCCCACATGATCAACCACAGCACACAAAACATCAAAGGCAAATTTCCATGAAATTTCAGAACAAACTCATATGAATTCAACCCAATTTCCCAATTCTGTTCTCCACATGAATTCAACCCAAGTTCTCTATGACAGATATCAACAAATACCATGAAAATCTTTATTTGCTGCAAACCAAAACTGCATAGACGCAATCTTTGTTGTACCCAATAAACTTCAACCAAGTTCAATTTCCTAAACACAAACACAAAACAGTAAAATTTCAACAAACAGAGCAAAAACAACAAAACGTCGTACAAAATTAGGGCTACCTGAAATCGCTCGACCTGAAATTGAATCGAACGGACGACAGAGAACGGCGACCTAGCTATGTAGAGGACGAGAACTCGGGAGGCTACACGAACTGTTGAGCGAAACTTAGAACGAATTAGTTCAGAATCCTTAAAACCCAATGAATTTTCATCTAATAAGAATTCAATTAGTCGTGGGCAAAAATCCCAAACGGCATCGTTATGTTAGATAAGGGCTCTAGCCCACGAACTGAAAATTTGGTTCCAAAAAAATGAAAAAAAAACAGAGAGCTGCTACATACACTCAAAAAATTTCCCTGGACAATTCCAATTTTTTTATAAGATGTAATTACCTTTATATTCATGTGTTAAATTACATTTAAGGACATAATTTATTTTTGCACCCATATAAACACCTATCAAAGTTTAGAAAAGAAAACTTTCTAAACCCTAATCTTCATACTATCTCCTATTTTTGATGAATGACACAATAAAGAAGCAATTTGTAGAAGAAAATGTAAAAAATTTCATCGATTACATCAAAATTTTGTTGTTGAATGCTTTGTTTTCCATTGATTTATCGCTCAACAATGGATAGTTTAGATCTGCCATTAGAAGCTTGAGTTTCAAAAGGGTGCCGTCAAAAGCTTGAGTGTCAGAATCTTTAGTTTCAGAAGTGGTGCCGTCAAAAACTTGAGTTTCAAAAGCGGTTGGAAAATAAAGTGAAGATGATATATTTTAAAGCAAATTAGATTTTAACCCTCAAAAAGAGTCACTTGTAGTCAAAGCCCACTAACTTTTAATAAAGGTCCAATACCTTTTAGCAAAACCCCTACACATCATTTAAAGTCAAAATAATTAATTATTTTTACTTTTCTTTTTAACTGGATACCTATTTTACCCTTTTAAAATCAATTAATATTTTGATTTATATTGCTTGATGCTGCAATTTGGGGAAGAAAATTTTTCAAAATTCAAATTACAAAAAGTACTTGTTAATTAGGTATACAATCTAATACCTTAGGGTGAGTACGCAAAGATATGTTAGTTAAAAACAACCTACACATTAGGAATATTAATACTTTTGTTCCTCCACCGTAGGTATACTTTTGTTCCTTCAAAGCAGTTACGCAAACTAGGAATACAATAACTATTCCTTTTGCATAGGTAGGAAGGCATTCCCAAATTACCTTATTATTAGGTGGTATTTTAAGTACGAAAAATTCTTAATTACCGTGCCATTAGGTGAGATTTTAGGTATATGAAGAATTCTCAATTACCTTACCATTAGGTGACATTTTGGGTATGCAAATCATTCCAAATTACCTTGCCATTAGTTTTCTAGTTTCATGTATGTAGGTGATTGATTTATGACATTCCCAAATTACCTTATACCTTACTGTTGTTTAAGTATTCATGCTTTTCGGCCGTACTTGACAGGGAGAACCCCATATTTCCTAAAACATAAGCAAACATAAGCCACCACCCCATCTTCCCCTAACCCCCAATGTACCTGATGAAGAGACCAAAAAAACTAATTATATAAGAATATTCATCCTAAATATCACCATTTCAAATGAACAAACTCCCCACATGGACTACATAAGCTTTTCGTAAGCTCTGGAGTAGAAACCCCACTCCAAACCTCTTTTTTTTGGAAGCTGCCTGGGATGCAGAAACTACATGAGGAGAACACCCCCAACCTCCTTTCTTTTTAGAAATCTACCTAGCGAGCAGAACACGCCAGTCCAAAGCTCCATCGAATTCGGTCTCAACCCCCCCCCCCCCCCCCCCCCCGCCTTCTTCTCTTACACACATATATATACAAGAATGTTGAATTAAGTATCCAATTTGAATTAAAAAATAAAATAAAATAAAAAAAACGGTAGGGTAATTATAACCTGCATGAAAACAATCTCGCAAATTCGAACTGGTGTGGTGGCATATGATGTAATATTTTGAAACTATGATGGGCTGGAATTTATCTAATGGATAACTTTATTTTTTCTTGAATGATTATTACAAGGGAGATTATATCCACACCCATTCTTTATCTCAACACACTCAATTTTCTCAAAACACCCATCACTTATTTTAGTTAGCTTAAATTTTCTCCTTACACCCATTTAATATTCCAAAAAAGCCCTTTATCAAATATTGAATTTTTCTCCTCGCACCCATCACTACTCTAACCTATACAAATTAATTTAACAATGCAAATTAACAAAAATATTCATAAGAAAATGAATTTATACATGAATTATGTCCTCCAACAATTGCTAACATTGCTCTTATTCTTCATTAGATTCAGTGTTCGGGCACTGTACTCGCATAAAACGATACATCAAGTTTAAACATCAAAGGGGTTCATTCAAAAGAAAATACACGCTGCAAATAAAATCATCAAAACAGATCAGTTGGTGGTTTTGAATCCTTCGATATTGTAAGTCTCCACAACCTCTTAACCCTGTCTTTTGATCCCTGCTTTCCGCCTTTTCTGCAAGACAAGTGTGGCAGCGGAAACCATCTTTTTGCTAATCTTCCTTATAGCCTTTGATAGGTGGGGTGGATAAACTATCACCATTTTCTCCAAATTCTCAGCATGCTCCAGAAAATACCTTGCTAACTCCAACTCGTTTGTCCCATCATAAAGTTCAATTGTTACTTCAGTTCAGAAATGAATTCAAGTTCTTGGATCTTCCAGTATCCCATATTGGATCCAGATGCCTACAATTCCCAAAAGCATATTAATTGATGAATAAGATAAACAATTTGTGAACTTGAACATATGGTTACTCACATTTTCCTCTTTAGTTTCACAACTGAGCATGGACGATGGCTCAGACTCTATGCTCAGGGAGAAAGTATTCAAACTAGTCAATTGTTTGAGAAAAGAGACCATTAGCGGGAGGACTAGGTTATCATTCAAGCACTTAATGCGCATTCCAAACAGGCCAATATCTAGTGGTACTAGCCTCAAACTTTCATTGAACAGAGCCTGCACCATGAATGGCGTACGGTGAGGGCAAGGTAGAAGACGAGCTTGAAGGAGAACTTGCGGAGCTCTTTGAGGAGGACGTAGCAGAGGACTATGAATCCCGACGCGATGAACGAGAGGCTCGCCTCGCCGGCCTTCACGGCCATCAAGACTTGCTAATCGTACACCGTCAGGACCCCCGGTGACCTATCCCCCCCTTCCCCTCCCCCCTCCCCACCCCCCACCACACCCCCCCCCCCCCCCCCTCCGCGCCGCCTCCTTTTTCTTCTCTCATTAGAATGAGAGAAGGGTTTTTATTATATATTTCTTGGAGTTTAAGTGTAATTTTACAAAAGGATAAAAAAGTAATTGCATAATTCATATAAATAATGGGTGTGGGAAGAGAATTGTTGGGTGGGAATATAAATTCCCTTATTACAATTTGTATTTATTGCTTATTGAAAAGGGTTGAACCTAAAATCTGAAAGCCCCTATATTTTATTGCTTCGACTTTCGACTTTCAACTTTTAACTTCTTGTTGTAGGAATCTTTATTTGGGTATGATTGTGTAAACTAGAAGTAGGAAACCCTGATGGACTCTGTATTAGCTAAAGCCCATTCCTATTGGGATTGGTGGAAACCCTAGCTTGTTTCCCTATAAATAAAGGCACTACGAAGGAGGATAGACAGGCCTCTCTTCTATTCATCTATTCCATTCTCTCTTACTATTGATTCTCTGTCTCTAAGGCTTAGCGAGTAATTATTACTACAACACTTCTGGTTTTTTGATCAAGTGTCGTTTTGGTTTTTTAGTAAAAACAAGGCATTCAACCTTTGACTTCGTTTCAACTTCTAGTTTCTTTCATTCAATTTTCATTCGTGTGTGTTTCTACGATATTAACCATTTTGTTTTGTAATTCTGTATGAACACATATTTTATACAAAGATTTTGGGCATCAATTCCGTATGACGATTGTTCAAATGTTTGATAAAGAATTGGATGCCAGCATTGTGGACGCGAATCGGAGGAGCCTTTCTTTTTTCTTCTTCTTTGAATATAGATTATGGGTTTTTCATGTTGAATGAAGATTAAACTCTAATGAGTTTTTGGTTAAATACAGGATGATAGAAAACGCGAATGTCATTAAGATTCATCATTAAGGTTGAATGATTTTTTTCTCGATTTATGCTATGGATATATTGATATAATTTGATTTTTGAGTGTCCAAAGAAAATTGATGAGCGCTCAAAAATATTTATACAATAAATTAGTGAAAGGGTATATGTGGAAAATTTTAATGAAATTTGAGTGTCCAAAGAAATTTCATAAATTGAGATGAGTGTGTAAAGAAATATGAGTGTCTAGAGAAAATTTTTTAGTGTATATAGCAGCCCTCCAAAAAAAACCCGCCAAATTTGTCCCGCCAGTCGGAGCCCACAAAAAAAGTGAAAATAGATTTGTAGGCAAAAACTGTTACCTAGAAGACAAAACTTTTGTAGGCCAAGACAAAGTGTTTGTGGGCTAACCTCAGGGGGCCTAACTGAATTGATCCGCGAACCCTTGGGCGACAAAACAAAATATTTGTCTCCACAAGCATGTTTAGTCGACAAGATTCTGTTCGTGGGAATAGAGCTCGTAGGGAAAGAGTTTTTTTTTTTTTTTTTTTAAGTATAAGTACCGGGGAGGAGGATAAAGATTGGGATTTCCATTATACTAAGAATAAGGACTATTGAGATATAATCGATGTATGGTGTATATGCGAAAGGGAGGCTTTTTTTTAAAATTTTTTTATTTTTTTAATTTATTTATTTTTATTGATCTCGTTTGCCTAGTTTAATGATATTTCTGCAGTGGATATTAATATTGAGAAATTTTGATATTCATATGTTGGCTTCCAATTTTGAGACTCTCATTTAGGCTCTGGACTCGAAAATACTTGTACTAGTCGTTGGGACCATCTTCCTCCTAGTAGGCTGTTTGATTCTTTAGCGGAGGATCCACTAATTCCGAATAAATTTATTATCTTTTGGCAAATAAAAAGACTTTATAATATATAACAATATGACAAAAATAGTATTTCAATTCAGACTTGGTCAAACATGCGTTTATAGCCTTATTATTCTTCTACTAGCTTACTCGCACGCGCATACATGTGTGTGTGAAGTTTATTTTTCATTCATGGGCATTGCGTGCTACTTTCAGCATTGTTGGTATGTATTCGTTTCGCGTATGTGGTTGTATTTCTTATTCACGAGGTTATGGGCAAATTGAAGTGGACTGATAAGGTAGAAACATCTATTGGGTTCCAATTTACTCCTAGTATCCATGAATAAAGAATACAATTCGCATATGCGAGACGAATATATACCAACAATGTTGAAAGTGTCGCGAAGTGCCCTTGTTTGTGCGTAGCGTCCATGTGGTGAGGCTAGTATTATTTATTGGCGCGATATACTTTAGGATGGCAGTTCACCTACAAATTATCTCATATGAAACAAAGACCATCAATATAAGAATTTGACCCAAAATGCGGCTCGCAACATCCGTTATTAGAAAAAAGCTCTCGCACACAGGTATACGTGGATGGTGAGGCTAGTTTTTTTTTTTGTGCAGTCACGCTGTTTGGGCCCAAATTATGCAACAAGTCTGGGCAATGGAATTGGGCCGATGCGCACCAAGATTAAAAGCCTAGTAGTAGCTAATTTAGGAAAGAATCGGCAGGATGTAGACGAATCCCACGTTCAGTAGGAGAGGGATATCATTCTTATAGGCCAAGGGATTATTGGCAAGAAATCGGGGAAGCATTTCCCATGAGCCGAAGGAGATCGAGTAAAAATTAAAGAAGAATTCTTGACAGAACCCAGTTTGAGAAGGATTTGAGGATTAAAGGAAGTAGTCTTTAATTGAAGATCTATTTGCTTGCTCATCAAGGAAAGCCCAAGGTCCGTAAGGTGTTGCTATGCTTAGCATCGAGTTCAAACATATCTCTCATCAACATCAAACACCCAGATTTCTCTAAATAGATTTCTAAATAGATTTTGCCGAAAGGCAACCAGATTTCAATACGTTTACGGAGACGATCCCGGCGATCGCATCGAAGTTCTCGACGACGGCATAAGTCTAGGCCGATCTAGTTCTTCAATCCGCAACCGATGCGATATCTCGGTTGTATCTTATCTTTTTGTTGTTCTTTCATTCAACTTTCAATAAAGATATTGTTTCTTTGTTGCATTGACCTAGCACTTGTGAAATTGTGAAGTCCTTTATCGACCAAAGGCAAAAAAGAACTTTTTTCTAAACTTACGCTTTGCGCATTCCCTGTCTAGTACAATCGTTTGATTAGAAGTCAAAGACGACGCGCATACATTCAATCACAAGTCCAATAGACCTCAACAGTGCTATTGGTGGCACGCCTCGCAATCAAGAAAGTAAGATTTCCCTTACAAGGAAATTAGGGTCAACACTCGCCACAACGTTTCAACCGTTTTTGCGAAGTATGTAAAGAGTGAATAATCGGGTACATCCAATTTCAGAAGTATCTGCGTTTCAACATCTGTTAGTGTAACGCTGCCTGTCTAGAAGTTCATGGAATATAAGTTTGCCAAACATAAATTTAATAGTATACCTTCACTGAACTTTTACAAATCATGACAAATTATTATGAAGCATACATTTTGTAGGCCAATGTTAAAATCGAAAAGACGAGCAAATACCATCGAAGTTCAATTAGATATAAAAAAGGATCATTCAAAATCTAGGAAGCCAAGGTCACTAGCACTTAGGGCTGGTTTCGAACGAAACTGATCGGAAACAACTATTTCAATTCTATTCCAAAATTTTTTTTTTTTGGAATGAGAATCAATTTTCAAACCCGGCCAGATAACATTCCTGGAGGTGGGAAAACCCGGCCCAAAACCCAAAGCCCAACCTGAGCCCGGCTTTAAAACCCTTAAAGGGCTGGTCCTAATTTGAAAGCCCGACCCGAAAACAAAAAAGCCCGGCCCGACCAATGACAATCGGGCCTACAAACGGGCTCTGATTTGTAAAACCTCGCCCGGCCAGATAAAACCCGAATAATATATATATATATATATATATATATATATATATATATATATATATATATATTTTAATTAATAAATATATACATATTTGTGTACACGTGTCATACATATATTGGGTAAAAATGTGATTACACCTACCTAAAAAACTCACACACAACCTATCCCTATCCCAACAACCTTAGTCTCCTAATTCATTTTCTAACTTTACCTAACTTCTTCAATTCGGTAGGCCACTCCTCTCCCCATCTCTCTTCACAAATTCCTCGGCTATCACTGGAGCTTGAGTGTCTCCGGCACCTTTTCCCTATACTGACGGTGGCGGCCTTGGAGTTAGTGGATCTCGCATAGCTTCAGTTCGCCCATGACCCGCCACTTGCACCGCCACAAGCGGCCTTCGGTCCGGTCGCAACGCAGATGGTCTAGCAGCGGACCTTCGTGTCCATGCTTTGTTTCAACCAAACAAATTTTGCCTAGCGAAGATGTTATGAATTTAAATCGAGAAAAGGGTATATTCCTCATTGCCGTCCTTGTTGCCGTCCTTGTTGTCGAGAGCTTCGGTTTCGTGTTCATCATTTTTCGTTGGAAAGGCATTTGATCGGGTTTTACCCGGCTCAGCCCGAGATCGACCCTAACTCGCCCCTCAAAGCCCGGCCCGGCCTGATTAAATTGGGTCCTCGAACGGGCCTAAAAATTTAGAGCCCGATCACTAATGGGCTTTTTTTGGGTTCATCCAAAACCCGGCCCAACCCTGGCCGATCCTTGCCCTACTCATACCCACAAACTTGTCTTGATTTCAAGAAGAAATACAAAAGAGTTTACACTAATTAGACTACATATAACAAATAGAAGTTTACATAATTAAAAAGAGAAACTATTATATCAAAATACCAACCATGACAAGTAATGCTATTTATATCCTCTAATTGCCGTCCTTGTTGCCGTCGTTGTTGTCGAGAACTTCGGTTTCGTGTTCATCATCTTCGTTGGAAAGGCATTTGTCCGAGTTTTACCCGGCTCCGCTCGAACCCGCCCCCTCAAAGGCCGGCCAGCCCCGATTAAATTGGGCCCTCGAATGGGCCTAAAAATTGAGAGCACGATCACTAATGGGCTTTTTTTGGGTTCATCCAAAACCCGGCCCGATCCCAGCCCTACTCATACCCACAAACATGTCTTGATTTCATGAAAAAATACAAAAGAGTTTACACTAATTAGACTATATATAACAAATACAAGTTTATATAATTAAAAAGTAGGGGTGGGCAAAATATCCCGAAAAATCCCGTATCCCGAATTCCCGTCCCGAATTATCCCGTCCCGTTCGGGATTAATTTCAAAATTAGCTTATCCCGTCCCGATTTAATTTTTTCGGGATGGGACGGGATGAGAAATTTCTATCCCGAAATCCCGTCCCGTCCCGTATAATATGCATGGAAGGAGTTAGTTTCACATGTTTACTTATGATCTGCAAATTTTCGACTCCATCTCATGAGGGGTTGAATTTTGGTGAATTTTACAAAAACGGTCGACGCCCAGTTTTTTATTTGTGTAATAATCTGTTTTTGGTTTCTTTTGGTGAACATATCATTTGAACTCTGTTTTACTTGAGATTTTGTAAGGAGTTAGCTTCACATGTTTACTTATGATCTGCAAATTTTCGACTCCATCTCATGAGGGGTTGAATTTTGGTGAATTTTACAAAAACGGTCGACGCCTAGTTTTTTATTTGTGTAATAATCTGTTTTTGGTTTCTTTTGGTGAAGTGCTCTTAGCATATTTAGATAGATTTTGATTTATCATCATATTTGGGTTAGCTTGTTTAGTTTGAAGTTAATAAAATTTTTATAGGATAATCCCGTCCCGTCCCAAACCCGTCCTGATTAAATTCGGGACGGGACCAATTCTTAAAAACATTTATCCCGTCCTGTTTCAATTACACGGGGCGGGGGGGGGGGCCCACCCCCCCCCCCCCCCCCCCCCCCCCCCACCCAAACAAAAAAAAAAAAAAAAACAACAAACCACAACACCAACAAAAAAAACTAATTCTATTTATTTACTTTATTTATATCTTCTCTTTTCTTTTTGCTAATCCTACCCATCTCATCTTCACACATATCTTACACAAAAAAAAAAAAAAATAAAATAACATCATCTTAAAATAAAAAAAAAAAAAAAAAAAAAAAAAAAAAAAAAAAAAAACACAAAAAAAAAAAAAAAAATAAACAAATATTGCACAAAAAAAAAAAAAAAAAAATAGACGCATATATATGTGTTAGGTGCTTATTTACTCTATATTTTACCCATGAATTGATTGCCTTTATGCCATGAATTTAATATAAAAAGGACTTATTACTTTGTTTTGCACATAATCTGTCTACAGGTACAGTTGGTGCGTTTCTAGTCAAAAGATGGGTTATTTGGACGAATTTGCATTTGAAAATATTGCTGGTGAAAGCTGAGACGTTGAAGATCGATTCCCTAAAGTTACAGATTTTTCTCTTGGGCCATTTATTTGATATTAAATTTACAAGTTGGCCCAAGTACGAATTCTGACAGATTTGCGCAGCTGTGAAAGATTGGATCATTGGGACCTTTATCGATTTTTGCTAGAAGCCCGCGAGTACTTGAATTGAAGATGAGACAAAGATCTTTAAGCCCAATTTTTGGTGGATTTTCGCAGGCCCAATTGGAGGCCCAAATCAGTCAAGAAATCCGCTGTCAAGTTCTCCCTGGTGCACTAGGAATTATGGTTGAATTAATTATCCTTTTGAATTAGGTTTAGGGTTTTCTATTAGGGAAGGGATTTATGATCCCATATATAAGTTGGACAGCAGCCTTGCTGCCGCATCTATCATCACCTTTACCTATACCTTAATTCCTTTCGAAGCCGAGGCGAGCGAACTTGGAGCTTGGGCGTTTGGGAGTTTCTTTACCTTTATGATTTTCATTGTTATTTTAATTATGAGCATGAGTAACTAATTCCTTTTGCTAGGGCTAGATGTAGCCCGATCATGAATACTTGAATTTAGACTTTGGTTTAATCATACTTTTGTTACATGTTGATTATCAAGTTGCTGTGTTTATTGATAATTTGAATTAGATGTCTGATCACCATCTTTATTTGGATTAACATGATGCTAGTTAGAGTAGACACCATGCTTAACTAGAGAATAGCTTCTTGCAATTTGATAGCATAAATTCCATGAGGTAGACAACATGCACTTGGATTTATGTGGTTAACAAAGAGGACCAAGAACCTAATGACTTTTTACATGTTTAACTGAGGTAGACAACATGCACTGTTAACATATAAAAAGATACGAAGTAAGCCAGACAACATGGATGCTTTATACACTTGGGATCCTTAATCATCAACATGGAATAAATAGTTTGGTATAACTAAGTCTAAAGACAAGTAGAATTGATTGTGGTGAAATCTTTGCTCTAGTATGTTTAATAATCTGCGTTTAATCTACTTGATTACTTGTGTTCTAAATTAGTTCTTTAAGCTGTTTTTACTATTTACGGTTACTGTTCACAGTTACTATTCACGGACCAGACTTAAATCGTTCCACTAGCCTATCATTCGTGGTAGAGTTGGCATCTCAATTTAATAGAAAAGACACTCGAATTAATCAATCCTCGTGGGTTCGACACTTTAAATACTTACTATTACTTGTACGATATAGTGCGCTTGCTATTTTCTCAACAATATGCTATTGTCCATTATGATTGTTTCATAGTCCATTATGATTGTTTTATACTATTATTCAATATGCATTATTCACTAGAAATGCTTCACAAAAATAATATACAATATATATATATATATATATAAAAAAATTTTTAAAAATATTTTCAAAAAAAAAACATAGATATATTTTTTTTTTTAAAAAATCCATAATTTAAGAATATACAAAATATATATATATATATAAAAAAAAATATTTCAATATTTTAAAAAAAAAAAATATACACATTTTTTTTTTTTAAAAAACAAATAAAAAGATTAACTCTTAATTATCTTAACCATTCATTAAGTTTGAACTAATCATACCATTGATCGAAGTCGCGTTCCCCATCTGCTAGTTCATGCGGTGGTGTGTTTCGAAACATAGTGAGAATTTCGCTTGCTTCTGGTGTTTTTCACTTGCTTATCTTGCTATCATAGCTGCTCCATGTATTCTTACTATGTCGCATCAATTGAATTTGACCTAAATGTTTATTAGGGTTTGTATTTCATCATGTCTGAGAGTAGGGAGCCTTTCTTGTCTGACGACGTCTCATATTCTAGAGACTACATCGAATTCAATCAAGGGAAGAGCCCGTGGAGGATGGGTGTTGTTGGTTATCCAATTCCGCACAGAGTTCTAATGATTAGACTTTAAAGAACAACTATGAAGGGGATTGGGGAGAAAACCTTAATGATGCAGAGGACTAAGCAGAAGGTAGTGATGACACTCATTCAGCATATGATTTCGCACAAGATGGTGATGATGATGATTTATCTATACAAGCTATGGATTTCTCTACTTACGAAGAGGGAAATCATGGTTAGTTTTCGCTACCAACGATACATCATTACAATAGTGTTTGTTTGTCTGCTACAATTAAAATGGTTTATTATACCACTAAACAAATATTGTATCTTTATATTTTTCATTATATCAAACTTATTAGTGTTGTTGCTACTGGGTTCGGTACCAAAACTTCACGATTATTGTGGATTTAGTTTCTGTACCACTGTATTATACAGTTTCAAAGTTACGTGGTAACATTAAAACATTGTTGTACGTCACTACAAGAAAAATATGCTTAGACGACAAAATGTGGGTGACAAAAAGTAATTTTGTCGTGAGAAGCCTCTTTTGGTGACAAACTATAAGGTTTGTCGTCTGAATAATGGCGCCAATTACAACAGATGACGCCAGTTCGGGGGTGACGAAATTGGTTCCTGGGCCGACAAAAGTGTTTTGTCAGCATGAAAAACTGGAGACAAAGCCTAATATTTGCCACAAAAAAAAAAAAAGGGACCCACTCGGAAAAGTGTGGGGGGGAAAAGGGGCGCCACCCACAAACTAGGGAAGAAAAAAAAGTTGGGGCTCAACATACAATACCCTTAAACAAAAAAAAAATAGAATCCTCCTTCTTATATTTACTTATTTAAGATAGAGTGTGTGTACGCACACTCACCCTCGCCCTCCCCCTCCCTTCCCCCACCCCTCCCCCTACCCTAAAATAAGGAGAGCCACCCACTCCACACCACCCCACCAAAACACCCACCCCCCCCCATGCTTCACTCATCCATGAAGTCACCTTCATCATGCTTCACTCATCCATGAAGTCACCTTCATCAACCCTTTGCCTATATAAAGAGGAGTCCTCTCCTTCATTCAATACACCATCACACAACCAAGTGAGAAGAGTATAGGCTAGGGGGAGTTAAGTGAGATACTCTGTATATTGTATACGTTTCCAGGTATTTCCATATAATGAGAGAAACCAGTACTACCGCCCCGAGGACTAGGCACACTTGCCGAACCTCGTTAAATTCTGTGTCTCATTTATTTTCCGCCACTGCATTACTTTCATACCCGTTCTGCAACACGTTATCAGCATGAAAGTTCTACTGCTGCGCGTTTGGAGATTGACGAATCCCCATTCGAGAGTTCACGAAATTAACCGTTCATCCAACCGAATCCAATCACCAAGTAAATATGATCTTATCTTTTGAATTTTGTGATTTGATGAGTTGATTATGTATTGCAAAATTATCAAGTTGGATATGGTTGAAATAATATGTTGAACAAAGAAGGAAAATCAGATTAGGGTTTCTGGAATAGTGTTCGGCAGCTCCTGCCAAACGCGGCAGTCCCCAAACCCAGGTTCGGATGAAGCATCCGAACGCTTGCACGCGCCTCGCCGTCACTGGGGGTTGGGCCGCCCACCACCGCCGCCCTCGACGGCGGGGACCAGGCCCCCCCACACAACCCGCCCAATGTGAACCATGACGGTTACAAGTGGGTCTTCTTACAAGAAAATGAGAAAAACAAGATTACAAGGCATACGGCAAAGCTTGTAATATAAAGTTTTTCACAAAGTCCTGGAATTGATATTATCGCAGAATGGATGCAATCAAGAATCCTTATGCGGTAGAAACAGAGGATCTTGGACTCCAGCCAGTCAAGTTTGTCCTTCATCTCTGTTGAGTACTGAGTGCATATGGCATGCAGACGTCGGTTATCTTCTCTCAATGATTGGTTATCCTTCTTGAGCACGTCTAGCTCATAGTTTCGGGCCGCCAGTCGTTTGGCCAGATTTGACACTTGTGCTGCACTCTGGACACATGAAGCCATAGCACGTGTCATGGCTTCTTTGTCAGAACGCCCCTCTAACAACATCTCGTCCTCTGGAGTCGAGATGTTCCAGGCCACTATTGATGCAGTACCATCATTGCGCATTCTTGAGTCCTTGACAGTAAGCGGGCCTGTGCTGGAATTTAATGTAGGACGCCAAATCTTAACACTTGGCGTCGAATCTCCAGGGGGAGCAAGAGTCAAATCAGGAGAAACGTTGGAGGAGGAAGCCATTACTGGAAAGAAAGAAAGGTATGAAATGCTAAGAAAATTGGAGGGCTAAAGCTGAGATAGTTTGCAAGAGAAAGTCTTCAAAGATGTGACTTCCACAGATGAATTGCACCGAGGATATGTAGAGAAAAATGGATCTTCTCTTTTCGAGACCCGACAGGTAAACCTACTTTATTGAAGATCATATCTCATTAACTTCGGATCTGATTTCAGATGATTGGCCGCACGTGTACCAAGGGTGACTAATTTCAACAGACGTTGAATCACTCACGAGATATTTTTCAAGCGTTCTCGGATCCCAAGGAGTGCGCCTTACCTGTCTTGAGATGACTAGAAAATGCATCTCAGCCATTTATTCTCCTACTGCTCTATGTATATATCCTCAGCATTCTGCACTTGGTATAGAAGAAGTCTCTCAGCATTCCCAATTTCCTTTAGATGATCACTCATCAGCTTTTCATGTATAGTTTGCTTTTCATATGTTTATTGGAAGCAATTGTATCTCATATCAAGGAGATTGGAAGCAAATGTATCTCATATCATGCTTCCAATCTTGGCGGTTCTCATAAGTCTGCACTGGACCTTTTGGAATCCACCAGGCTTCTCCTACTCCTTGTCCTTGTCCTTCTGACAGAAGAGAGAGAGTGAAGGATCCAGATCAGATTCAACCTCAACATTCCTAGACCGATTGAAGAGCTACGGTGATGTTCATCAGGGGGAGCATTCAGAAGCATTCATGTGGATTCGTGAGCATCCAAGGGGGAGTGTTGTAGGATATTGTGTGTGGATGCACACTCACCCTTGTGTCATCCCTTACCTCATCAAGCCCTCAATCTTTGCCTATATAAGAAGAGGCAATGCCTCTCATTCAACACACCATAACACCATCACACAACCAAGTGAGAAGAGTATAGGCTAGGGGGAGAAAAGGAAGATACTCTGTAAATAAAAAAATTTCCACGAATTCCCAAAAAATAAAAAAAACAACAACTCCCCCCCCAGGACAAGGACCACCCCCCCCACCCCCCCATAAACTCTTTCCCTTTTTCTTCCCCCCCCTTACACTCCCTTCCCCCCCCTCCCACACACCTCTCTTTTTTTCTCTTCCTTCTCCTCTCCCCCTCCACCGCGCACCGCCCCCCCGCCGCCGCCCCCGAGCGCCTCCGCCGCCGGCCCCCCCCGCCCGCTCCCGTCCCCCGCTTCCCTCCCGTCCCCCCCCTCGCCTCCGCAGAAGCGGAAGGCGGCTCCGCTCCTCTGGTCCGCGGAAACCTGGGCGCGCAAGAAGGACGAATGGACGGCCTCTGCAATTCTGGCCCAGAAGGAACGGCGACGGCTGCGACCCGTAAAGGCTCCCAACTGAAAGTGTTGGGTTGTAAGCCATCAGATTTGTAAGCCTTTATCAGGTGCGATTCATTTCCGATCTTGTAATCTCACAACTGTACTCAATTTTTGAGTTCGTTTCTAGGTTTTCCAATTGAAATTCTATGCTTTACCAATCTGAAGCTATTTGCTTACTGTCCAGTAAATTTTGGAAAAGCCCATCACTGTTATTAGCTTAAGGTCTTCTTAATTTACAATATTATGTGGTTAGTTGATGAAATTGGAAGAAATGGAACTATATTAAGGGTTAAAGCTTCAAACTTTGGCTCAGTAATTTCTGGGTTCGTTTGATTACAGGGCAAAATGCCTACTTTTACAGAAAGAAATGTTGTTTTTCAGTAAATTTTTAATCTTTTTACATTTGATTGAAATTTGATAATTCGGTATTATTAGTTTAGAAGCATATTGAGATTGAATTGTCTTTGTTTTGTACTGATGATGACATATACTTACATAGTTGCGTTTTTGTGTCGTTAATCCTTGTAGGTGTAAGGTGCTATTACACAATCGAAAAGACATTGAGTATTATGGCTCATAAGAATAAGTTACTGGCCACTGCAAGTTCTCAGGCTCAAATTGAGTACAGTTGTGAGATTACAAAATTGGAAATGAATCACACCTGATAAAGGCTTACAATTCCGATGGTTGACGGGTGCCTTCACGGCGTCGGCTTAAAATGTTGTAATTTCTGGTTTCTAAAGTTCACTTCAATGCTTAGTTGAGTTGTAGAGTCTAACTGAAAGTCTTGGAATGCGGAACAGGTGCACTTTTTGTGATTATGTGTCAGGCTCCCAATTTGAAGATGCTTGGGTTTTTACAGGTGCTCTGATTTTGCATCTTCAAGTCTTGAAATTTGTTTTACTTTTTGGTATACTCCTTATTTCTTTCATTGAATGAATTAACATGTCGTCTTGACTGAAGTAGTTGTTGGAACATGTTATGAATCTTTGTTGTTTTTATGATAGTTTTAATTCGCATATATAGCGTCAAGAAACTAATTTTAACACTAAAGTTTGTCTTTTTGCACTAAGCTTCTGCTGTTTCTGCGTCAATATTTGGTTCTCGTGTGCTGCGATAAGGATGTGGTGATGATTATATTTCTGGTTCTGTGGTTTTGTTATTTCTGGCAGATACAGGGGCTCTTTCTACTTGTGTAGATGGCTCATTTGGTCATCTTGGGCATGGTGAGTGTAGGTCACATTGCTGTCCTATAAAAGTCTCCTTCTTTGATAATAAGCATGTAGAACATATAGCTTGCGAAATGCGCCATTCACTTGTCTTGTTAAAAGGTAGTTGTAAGGGTGGTATATCATATATTTCTGGTAGACGAGAGATTTTAATGTTGAAAGTCTACTATTAAGCTTCCAATTTGTCATACTGTATCCTGTTCTGTGCAGTATATGCCTAATCATTCCCATCAAACTTAAGTTACATAATTAATTTCAGTATATTGCAGGTGGTTCAGGAGATGAAGTCTAAGGGTTTGGTTCTGGAAAACGAGGTCAACTAGGTATCTCCACTGATAAGCTCAATTTGGTTAGTCTTCCCCAAAGAATTTATGGATTGGAAGGTGTAAAAATCGCTAGCATTGCTGCGAATGGAGATCATAGTGCAGTGTTATCTGGTGAGTCCAGCAAGTCTTTCGTTCACCTAGTAAAGAAGCATATCAAACATTGCCTAGTAATTTCCTTTTATGTTTTTGCCTCTGATATTAGCTGATGGGCATTTGTGCACTTGGGGGAGAGGGTTCTGTGGCACTGCAAGTGTTCAGTCCCCTTACTTTTTATATAAGCCATACTTGTTCACCCCAGTTTTTGTTGGATGGAATCATGCTTTAGTATTAACTGCTATTACATTATCATGAAATGTTTCTATGGAGTGCTCATAATGAGAAAGTCTTCTATTGATGTTTATGTGATTGTCTTGCTGTACTTGGCTTTGTGTATGTTTCTGTAGGATGTTGAAGATGATGGTGCCTTTGAAATTAGGTTCTCGTATTATCTTGGGATTTATCATGAAAGTGGTTGAAGAGCATCAAGAATTTGGGTTGAAGAAAAAGTCATTTCTTTGATTTTCTTTCTTAACGTTCAATGTACACTTGTATATAAAATCTTGTATTGATTCAAAACTCTATATATATATGAGTGTTGTAGAAGCTTCTTGGATGGATGCTTCACTCATCCATGAAGTCACCTTCATCATGCTTCACTCATCCATGAAGTCACCTTCATCATGCTTCACTCATCCATGAAGTCACCTTCATCAACCCTTTGCCTATATAAAGAGGAGTCCTCTCCTTTATTCAATACACCATCACACAACCAAGTGAGAAGAGTATAGGCTAGGGGGAGTTAAGTGAGATACTCTGTATATTGTATACGTTTCCAGTATTTCCATATAATGAGAGAAACCAGTACTACCGCCCCGAGGACTAGGCACACTTGCCGAACCTCGTTAAATTCTGTGTCTCATTTATTTTCCGCCACTGCATTACTTTCATACCCGTTCTGCAACACGTTATCAGCACGAAAGTTCTACTGCTGCGCGTTTGGAGATTGACGAATCCCCGTTCGAGAGTTCACGAAATTAACCGTTCATCCAACCGAATCCAATCACCAAGTAAATATGATCTTATCTTTTGAATTTTGTGATTTGATGAGTTGATTATGTATTGCAAAATTATCAAGTTGGATATGGTTGAAATAATATGTTGAACAAAGAAGGAAAATCGGATTAGGGTTTCTGGATAGTGTTCGGCGGCTCCCCGCCAAACGCGGCAGTCCCCAAACCCAGGTTCGGATGAAGCATCCGAACGCTTGCACGCGCCTCGCCGTCACTGCGAGTTGCGCCTTGCACCGTCGCCGTCTTTTTCGACGACTGGGACCAGCGCCGACGACCTGCAGTCGTCACCAAGAGTCGCCGCCCGTCCCTGAAGGACCGCCGCGCCCTCCCAATCGGCGAAACCCGAAAGCTCAAAAGCTACGATCGAGTTTTAATCGTGAAACCGCGACGCTGCCATCGCTTGCGACGCCTCAGCTCGTTGCCGACGATCTGATCATCGTCGCCCAGAAGCCGCAGGCCACCCCTCAGGGTCACCGCGCCGTTCCGTCGCCAAAACCCGAGAACCCGATTCGTTCTCGATCGGTTTCATCGCGACTCGACGCCGTCGCCGTCGAAACCCTCAGATCCAAGCCAATCGATCCCGGAGCGGAGCTGGATCGATCGTACGCCGTCCGAGACACCTGCGCCGCAATTCCCGTCGCCGGAATTAGCCGCCGCCTCGAATCCCTGATTTCGCAATCGGATTTCGTTTCGGATCCGTTCCAGCGCCGCCGTTGTGGGCCCTGCAGGCCACCACCGGCGTGACACGATGTCGCCGCACAGAGCCTGAAGCTCCCCGTCGCTCGTCGTTGCCGGAACCGCCGCCGGATCGTCGAAATCCTCACGGTTTCCTCACGGTCAGACAGGCCGGGCCTGACCCGGTCCAGACCCGTTTCACCCCAGAACCGGCCCAACACCCAGGGCGACCCAGGCCTCCCGGGGCGAGGGCGGCACGGCTCCCCCGAACGGCCGAATTGGGCCTTGAAAATAGATGGCTGGGCTTCCCTATTTTCAGGCCAAATTTTAATTGGGTTTTGAGGCTTTTAATGAGCTCCCAATTTTAATTAATTGGACCCATAGTGAACCCGAAATTCATAATAGACCTCGAACCCGAAGTTTCGAGCGTACCCAAAACTTTTGTCTGGGTTGTGGGCTTTTTAGCCACAGTATTATTTCAAGTGAAATTATAATCGAACTTGAAGTAACTAATATTGTACTGGCACGTACAGTGAACCCGATGTTCACAACATATCTCGAACCTGAAGTTTCGAATGAAACCATGAGTTTCAAAACCAGAAGTTACTGCTATTAAAACTGACATTTTTAACTTTGTGGGTTAATGGTGCGGATTTCCCCCCATCCCATACTTACTTTCAGCAATTTAAATTCCGCAATTTACTTTCTACAATTTAAATTCCTTTATTTAGTTTCTGCAATTTAAATTCTGCAAATGTGGGACGTTGGACGGTTGTACCGCCTCTCCATATTTAATTTCTGCAATTTAAATTCTGCAAATGTGGGACGTTGGACGGTTGTACCGTCTCTCCATATTTACTTTAAGCAATTTAAATTCTGCTATTTACTTTTAGCAATTTAAATTATGCCATTTACTTTCGGCAATTTAAATTCTGTCATTTAATTTCAGTAATTTGAATTCTGGTTGTGGGATGATGGTACGGTTTTACCAGTTCCCATTTGATATTGTATGCCAGTGCAATATCATAAGTAACAAATTCTTGCAAATATTTGATATTTTATATCATGCAAGAGATCGGACCTGAAGTTCCTTGATCAAATCCAGACTGATAGTCATTGGGATTAATTGAGAGCTAGATTTTGCTCTTATCCGGACTTAAGTTTCAGTCTTATCCGGATTTTGTTCACGAATATCAATTAATTGAATCAGTTGGAACCAGAAGTTTCCTTGATCATGTACCAATTCAATTAATCCATGTTGAGGAATGTGAAGTTAATCATTTAGATGATAGCGCGGCTGCGCATGATATTCTCCCTGAATGGAGATATATTACTTACTTCATACCTCCATGTAGACCTACAAAGGCCTTATACTCACCACATTCCGGAAGAATTTTGTTGAGTTATAAGGATATTCGATTGAACAGTTACCATATTGAAAAGGGGAAAGTTTGTGGACGATTTCCAACCAATACGCGGACCATATAAAGATTTTATGGTTTTGGTTGATGTAGTGACTTGTTGATCACATGTCTATTGTCCACATCAAAAGTTGCATTTGCTAAACTTCTAGCACATATTGAGGGCTCACCACTCTAGTTATCCGTTGTAGTCTAGAAGACTGGATAATGCTAGAAAGTTAATATCGAAGGCTTTCGATTATTATTGCACGTCCCTTAGGATTGAGATTAAACATTTAATTCCCTATGTTCATACTCAAAATGATCTCGCAGAAACACGGATTAGACCGGCTGGGCAGACCCGGGTCAGAGCAGTTGATAATGATCAGAACGTTTCCCGTTTTCTGCATGGGACTATGCAATTCTGCATGCAACTATATTGGTCCGCCTGAGACCCATCTCCACCCACTCATGTTGAGCGTTACAGTTGGTTACTGGGTACGGACATGATTCACCGTACTTACGCAATGTTGGGTGTGCAGTTTATGTGCCAGTTGCGCCGCCGCAACGTACCAATATGGGTCCTCAATTTGGAAATCTTTGTTGGTTATGTTTTCCCTTCCATTGACAGGCGATCTCTTTTTCGCAAATTTTGCGAATAGTCACTTTAATGAGACAGTATTCCCGCCGTTAGGGGGAGAAAAGAACGTCAACGTTCCTGAAGAACGACGTGAATTGACGTGGATGTACCCACTATGTCTCATCTTGATCCCCGCATCGCACACTATGATAAGTAAATGCGACATATTTTAGATCTTCAGAGTGTTGTGTAAATAAGCCAGACACCCTCTATGATCTAACTAAAGTTACGAGATCACATATACCAGCTGCAAACAAGCCTGTAATGAAGGTGTCATGTAGGACACACAAGACATCCCGGTAGGATGTCCCGTTCATGATGAACGAGGTACATCAGCGGCTAGCCAATACTCTGTCCTCGGCTAGAAGCGAGACAGACTCGGTTCGATGGATTCACTCCCCAGAAGAGGAGAATTATGGCACAATTGAATCCTATCGCTATCTCAACCGATCCAACTCATAAATTGCGCAGGATTATGGAAGTATCCTGGGAGACGTCCCAGGGTGATACCCCAAATCCAAATTCCCGAGATCCAGAAGATCTCGGTCCGGATGAGTTTATGGAATCGAAATGAGATAATCATCGATGATATCTTTGCTTATGCAGTGGCCACTGAATCACAAAGTGCGACGATATCGAACCGCGTTCCGTTGATTAAGCACAACGATGAACTAATTGGTGAAAATGGAAAGAAACAATGCAGGTCAATTTAGACTCCTTAGCGAAAAGTGTTTGGGCCTGAAGTTCCCATACTACCCAATGTGAATCCTGTAGATTACATGTGGGATTTCGTAAGGAAGCATAATGATGAGAATGAAACAGTGCGAAGGCACGCCTTCTGGCAAAAGGCTTCTCTCATTAGCCTTGACATTGATTACGATGAGATGTATTCTCTCGTAATGAACGTTGTTACGTTCCACTACCTAATCAGTTTGGTAGTTTCCGAAAAACTGAATATGCCGCTTATGGATATGATTGCAAGATATCTCTATGGGGATTTACATACAGAGATATGATTTAAATATGCAATTCAGGCCAATTTGAATTTCTTGTAATATATTCGGACCAGTCTGTCAAACCCCGCCCAATGTGAACCATGACGGTTACAAGTGGGTCTTTTTACAAGAAAATGAGAAAAACAAGATTACAAGGCATACGGCAAAGCTTGTAATATAAAGTTTTTCACAAAGTCCTGGAATTGATATTATCCCAGAATGGATGCAATCAAGAATCCTTATGCGGTAGAACAGAGGATCTGGACTCCAGCCAGTCAAGTTTGTCCTTCATCTCTGTTGAGTACTGAGTGCACATGGCATGCAGACGTCGGTTCTCTTCTCTCAATGATTGGTTATCCTTCTTGAGCACATCTAGCTCGTAGTTTCGGGCCGCCAGTCGTTTGGCCAGATTTGACACTTGTGTTGCACTCTGGACACATGAAGCCATAGCACGTGTCATGGCTTCTTTGTCAGAACGCCCCGCTAACAACATCTCATCCTCCGGAGTCGAGATGTTGCAGGCCACTATTGATGCAGTACCATCATTGCGCATTACTGAGTCCTTAACAGTAAGCGGGCCTGTGCTGTAATTAAAAGTGGGATGCCAAATCTTAACACTTGGCGTTGAAACTCCAGGGGGAGCAAGAGTCAAATCAGGAGAAACATTGGAGGGTGAAGCCATTACTGGAAAGAAAGAAAGGTATGAAATGCTAGGAAAATTGGAGGGCTAAAGCTGAGATAGTTTGCAAGCGAAAGTTTTTGAAGATGCGACTTCCAAAGATGAATTGCACGGAGGATATCTAGAGAAAAATGGGTCTCCTTCTTTCGAGACCTGACAGGCAAATCTACTTTATTGCAAATCAGATCCCATTAACTTCGGATCAGATTCCAGATGATTGGCCGCACGTGTTCCAAGGGTGACTAATTTCAACAGACGTTGAATCACTCACGAGATATTTTCAAAACGTTCTCGGATCCCAAGGAGTGCGCCTTACCTGTCTTGAGATGATTAGAAAACGCATCTCAGCCATTTATTCTCCTGCTGGTCTATGTATATATCCTCAGCATTCTGCACTTAGTATAGTCTCTCAGCATTCCCAATTTCCTTTAAATGATCACTCATCAGCTTTTCATGTATAGTTTGCTTTTCATATGTTTATTGGAAGCAAATGTATCTCATATCATGGAGGTTGGGAGCAATGGCATCTCATGGCATGCTCCCAATCTCAGCAGTATCTCCTGGCTTGCACTGGATCCTATTGATTTCATCAGGCTTCTTCTTGCCCTTTAACCAGAAGGAGAGTCAAAGGTCCAGATGCGATTCAACTTCAACATTCTTCCTGAATCACTTGCAGAGCGGTTACAACATGATCCTGCGATGCGTGAGGAGGAAGATGATAAGCTAAGGAACCTGAAGGAAGAGTGGTGCAATCAAGTATTTGGGTGTCTCGTTACAGCCTTGAAAGAAATCAATGAGTACAATCCAAGGCGGTGCATTCAGAAGCATTCATGTGGATTCGTGTGCATCCAAGGGGGAGTGTTGTAGAAGCTTCTTGGATGGATGCTTCACTCATCCATGAAGTCATCTTCATCATGCTTCACTCATCCATGAAGTCACCTTCATCAACCCTTTGCCTATATAAAGAGGAGTCCTCTCCTTCATTCAATACACCATCACACAACCAAGTGAGAAGAGTATAGGCTAGGGGGAGTTAAGTGAGATACTCTGTATATTGTATACGTTTCCAGTATTTCCATATAATGAGAGAAACCAGTACTACCGCCCCGAGGACTAGGCACACTTGCCGAACCTCGTTAAATTCTGTGTCTCATTTATTTTCCGCCACTGCATTACTTTCATACCCGTTCTGCAACAATGAGTTATTTGTCAATTTGATTGTTCGTTCTGAGCAATAATAGAAGAACTTTTTTTATTAAAAAACCCACAGGCAAAAAAATAAAAGGAATTTTTTTTAAAAAAAATAAAAAAATTTCCATAAAAATCTTTTTTTTAATGTGAAAAGCTTTTTTTCACGAAAAAATTTTTTTTTTTAAAAATAAAAAAAAAAAAAATACTACAACTAACAAAAACCTCGGAAAAAAAAAAAATAACCACGTAAACGAGACTAAAAAACGACAAAATAACAACTTTGTCGTCTAAAGTTTTTCCTCTCGAGCTTTGCGTCACAAAGCTCCTGACGCAGCAATTTTGTCGTCTAAGGCCTTTCCTGACAAAATATGGCCTTTCCCGACAAAAAACCACTTGTCGGCTAAGTACTTTTTTTCCGTAGTGTACTTTACCTATTTGAGTTATATTTTATGAATCAGTGTTATAATGTGTTTTGAAAACCACAACATTCTAACCTTGAAGATATTTCAAATGCAGTGGAGATTTCTGGGTTGTCTGGAGAAAATGATGATTGGTATGAGCCAAACAAAATTGCTAAAATGCAATTTGAAATAGTAGATGAAGCATATGCATTCTACAAGAAATATGCGAGATTTGTTGGTTTCACCGTTAGGAAGGATGCACGGAAAATAGAGGATGGCACTGTGATAATGAGGCAATGGGTTTGTGGGAAGCAAGGTGAAAGATCACGAAAGCGACGGTGATGGGAGGACAGGGGTTGTCAGGAAAGGGCACTAACAAGAGAGAATTGTGGCGCTTCATTTCGGGTGAGGACGTGTAGGAAAACCGGGCTGTATATTGTCTCATCATTTTACCATGTGCCTTCCCACGAATTAGCAAAGGCTCACGAAGCACATTTTCTTCAGTCGAGCTGAATCATGAATATTGGGATTATAATCATTGGCAATGCGAAGGGTTGGGATTAGACCAACTCATATGGATATTACAAAGAAAGATTTGTACAATAAATTGGCGGCCGAACAACAGAAAACGATTGCTTGTGATGACGCGGAGTGCACTATTGCCTATTTAACTAGTAAGAGCAAAATATATATAATTGCTAGGATGCGGGCATCCACAACTTACTAAAATACAGATATGGTCTTTATCTCATCTTTTTGATGTTATTTGATAGATTTGCTAGGATGCTGACGTCCGGAACTTACTAAAATACGGACATGTTGATCTATGGCCAAAGAAACCAAATTGCTCATTATTTTATGCTTTAAAAAAAAGGCTACACATCTATATGCATTGTCTAGATGTTGAAAACACATATAAAAGTAGTAAACAGAGGAGAATCTTGTTCTTAGACATTCATATGCATTCAACTCATGACTGCACCAAAAATCATAAAATGTAAGAGGAAGAAGATGAAAGACATGGAAAATCCCTCAATCCAATGCTTGAAATTGTGATTCTGCATGTCAGAATTATCAAATAACCGGAATTGCTAGGATGCGGACATCCGCAACTTACTAAAATACGGATATGGTATTTATCTCATCTTTTTTCTTTTTTTTATGTTATAAATACTTCTAACAAGGGAAGTTGATAAGAATACTTTAGGAATCAGAGCCGCCGTTGAGGCAGCTCCACTTGGAGACCCGGAACCGTAACCCAACTTCAAGGGGGCCCACAATTGTTATTTTCAATATATATTATATATTTAATATTAATATTAGTATTTGTTTTAAATAAAAAAGTTTATACATATTTAACACCATTCTTCGCCCAGCACCCTTCTCTTATTGTTTTCATTACCTTAAGGGGCATTGGCATATATTAACATAGTAAGATGTTGAAGGGTTTAAGCTTGTTGATTTTTTGATTTTTTTCTACTAATACTTTGTTCATAGTATGCTTTGAGTGGATTCGATGCAATTATCTATTATATGCACTTTGTTATAATTCTTGTTTCAAATTTATTTTTCACTATTAAAATATGAAAATAATCTTGATGGTCATTAAATAGTTGAAGGGCCCTGGTAGAATTTTTGAACTAGGTCCCCAAATTCTCTGTCACGGCTCTGTTAGGAATAATTGAATAGTTTAATTTTTGATAAAATTTATTTAAGAATGAGAGTGGGGAAATAGGATAAAGGGGTGAAACAAACAGTCCCCTATCAATAATGGACTACTAAAATTTGGATATTGAGAGGAACTAGTTGTCTTCATCCCAAAACTACACATGGAGCAACTTTTTAAAATACCCTATCCATATTCTATAGTTTGATATGGTCCTTTTGAGTGTAATGTATCAATTGGTTCTATTACTTATATGTCGATGTATTCGTATGTAAAAGGTACTTGCTGGCCAACTTTCCGGACTGCCTTCAGGGCTGGCATTATAAAACCCTTGTTAATTGTGAAGCGCCATGACTCCACTAGTATTTGAAGCTTTCCGTTGCTTTTGAATTTCAGTTGGGACCTTTACATCCGTGGCCAATCCCACAGCTTCAAGCAATAATATTGCATACCAGGTAACATCAACTTGCCACCACTCGAGCCCATGTCGAGCTGAGTAATCAAAAGCATGGTGGTTGTTGTGCCACCCTTCCCCGTAACCAAGCACTGCTAAAAGCCTAAACAGTTGAAATATATGGCTATCAGTATCAGTTTATAATTCTATGTCATTAATGAAAAGCTTTTGTTTACTCTACAAGAAAGTTTTAAGCTAGAATAATATACCAGTTGTTCCTAGACAAATCGCCAGTGGTCCATGGTTGCTTTCCCCACATGTGGCCCACAGAGTTTATTAGAAAAGTGCTGTGGAAAATGTAAACCATCCTCACACCCTGAAATGGAAACACAGATATAAGAGATTTGTAGTTATTAGATTCATATTCAGGCAAATGAGATATAAATTTAAAATATTTACAATTGAAATAAAACTCACAGTCAAGTTCTTGCCACATAAAATATACAATTAATCCATTAATTCAAACTTTTACCTATTAGTCCTTTTTTTTCTCATTCCCGTTACATCTAAAATAAACACAAAACTAATAATAATATGATGATGACGGGCATTCAAGAGCGTGAATTCCTTTTCATCAGTTACAAATCCAAATTACCATCAGAATTAATGATGCTTTTGGAATCGAATTGTATCAAAACTTGCTTATGTACTCACAAATATAGAAGGTTACTTGGAACTACCTAAGATTATACACCTTATGTGTTTTTCATGTTGATTTGAGATTAATAATGCTATTGCTATTGGTGTTCACCTGAGATTATCCACCTTGTGTGTTTAAGAGTTACAGTTGTTTTAATGTGTTAATTAGAACAGCCTAAGACTATCCGCTCAACAAGAGTTTCCGTATTGTAGGTTCTATATAGGCTATATAGAATTAAGGGTTAACTACATATAAGTACCCGATCTATATGGTCAATTTCAAGTTGGTACACAAACTTGTAAAAGTCTACAAACACATACCCGAACTTCACAAAACCTAGCAAATTAGACCCTCCGTTAGCATTCCGTTGAAACCACTGTTAGTCATTATCCTGAGCCAATAATGATAGGACATGTGGCAACTTACATCCCCAACTCCTCACCTTTAAACCGTGCCTCCATCACCGTCGACAGCACAACAACGACAACCACACCCAGTCACTGTAAACCTCACCATTCTTCTTCCTTCTACACAAACACATCAAACACCAACAACAAACTCAAACCTAACAATACAACCAATCACAATCCCAGCAATTGCCCCACCAGACTAACCGTTCAGAGCCTCCGCCGGAGGCCGCACAATGGGTTGGAACCCCACCCAACCCAGCCCGTGCTCGTGGTTTGGCGTCACCTGCGAGACGAACTGGGTCACCGAGTTGCGTCTTCTGGGCGGGTCACTCTCCGGGCAGCTCCCTCCAGGTCTTGGCAACTTGACTCGACTCCTGACCTTTTCTAGACACGCGAATGCTCTCTCCGGCCAAGTCCTGAGCGACTTCGTCAACCTGGTCAACCTCGAGAGTCTCTTCTTGCAAGGTAGCTCGTTTTCGGGTCCGATTCCTGAGTTTCTATTCAATTTGCAAAGCCTTATGAGATTGGACTTATCCAAAATAAATTTTCCGGCGAAATTTCGCCTGGGTTTAATAGATTGACGCGCTTGGTGAGTTTGCATTTGGAGGAGAATCAGCAAACCGAGACAATTCCAGAGCTGGGTTCGCTTGACCTCGGACAATTCAACGTTCCGTTTAACCAGTTAAAAGGGTTGGTCGCTTCAAAGCTTTCGGGTTGGTGCGTGAGCTCGTTTGAAGGGAATTCGCTTTGTGGGAAGCCATTGAAGACCTGCAATGGGACTGAGGGTTGGGAAGAAGAAGAAGAAGTAGTCTGGTGGGGCAATTGCTGGGATTGTGATTGGTTGTATTGTTAGGTTTGAGTTTGTTGTTGGTGTTTGATGTGTTTGTGTAGAAGGAAGAAGAATGGTGAGGTTTACAGTGACTGGGTGTGGTTGTCGTTGTTGTGTTGTCGACGGTGATGAAGGCACGGTTTAAAGGTGAGGAGTTGGGGATGTAAGTTGCCACATGTCCTATCATTATTGGCTCAGGATAATGACTAACGGTGGTTTCAACGGAATGACTAACAGAGGGTCTAATTTGCTAGGTTTTGTGAAGTTTGGGTATGTGTTTGTAGATTTTTACAAGTTTGTATACCAATTTGAAATTGACCATATAGATCGGGTACTTATATGTAGCTAACCCTAGAATTAATACATTCACAACTATGATGAATTTTCTCTCCTTGGAACCATTTGAGATTACTTAGAATTATCTTATATTAGCCACCCGGTGTGTTTTTTGAAATTGTGATTGCACATAATCTAAAATACAATGTAACAAATTTTACTAATTAATTTAATAGGGGCATTATATGAAGGTAAATATTACAGAATCTCTAAATATAGAAACTTTAGAAAGTAGCTGACTTGAATGCTTGGTCATAGAGTCTATTCAACAAAAGAATATAAGGTCGGCTGCAACTGAAAAATAAAAAAATTTATAAATGTATATCCCATTTTATCAAATTTTATCTGTATATCGAAACACTAAGTCCATTTTTTACATTAATTTCAAGTAAGGAAAAATGAAAGAAAATTAAGCTGCAAGAGAGTCTGACCATTCCCCAAACAATGAAGGGAAGCCCACCCACAGCATATAGCAAACCTCCAAGAGCAAATGTATGTAGAAGGTAAGTGTCACGAAGAAACCTATAGAAGGGTTGTTTCCTCAAATCTTCAACGTTCCTTACTCCCCCATACTGTAAATTATTTCATTCCCAATAGAAACCATACAAAGTCAATATAAAGAGATTAGAAACAAGAAAAAATATATCAGCCTGAGTATTATATATAAGATCGTGTATTTCGAATTATAATTACCTTTCCAAACCGGTAATTGCTATTGAGGAACCAACCCATGTGGCTATGCCAAAATCCATTGATCGGGCTATGAGGGTCCTTCGTTGTTTCAGTGAACTGGTGGTGATATCGATGAGAACTCACCCATTCAATCGGGCTACCCTGCAAAACCGCATAGAACCACCAAATATTTCAAACAAAGTGTTCCGCCACCACATCATTAATAAGACTAATTTCATGTACATTTCAGATTTCTGAAACCATATGTCAAATTTCAAGCACACCTGCATTGACAGAGCCCCGCAGTATGCAAACGAGTACTCAAGCCATTTCGGAAGCTTGAAACTCTTGTGCGCAAGATTTCTATGGTACGACAGAGTGACTCCTAATCCGGTCACAAGAGCGAGAGCCCCAGCCACCCAAAATGCGCCCCAAGTGAAATTAAAGGGTGCAAATAAACAAAGGCCATGGATAGCCGAAAACAAAGTCGCTACAACCATGTCTTGTAGGTTCCATTCCCTCCCCCAAAACTTTGCACACGGCTTTCTAAAGACCCTGCCTACTATCCCCATGATATGTAATATATATATATATATATATATATATATATATATATATATATATATATATATATATATGTGTGTGTGTGTGTGTGTGTGTGTGTGTATTCGAGTTTGAAATTGAAGAAGTTGCCGATATATATAGTATATTAAGATACCTAACTTGCTGCCTTGAGAAAAAGATCATGCATGCATATGCATCATCAAAATAGCTTGGACCCTCAAGTGATAGCTCTTCGATAGAAGACTACTATAGTACCCTCTCTTTACGTGTAAAATTAGGTTTTGAAGGGCCAACACATGTATACACCGTTTATCTCTTTCTCGGAGATTACTGGCGGATGGATGTATATATGGAGCCTCTGTATAACCTAGCTGTGTTTTCCACGAAGGATGCAAAATTGCTTTATTTTTTACTCTAGTTCCATCTACCCTTCTTAAAAGAAACTATAGTTTGTAGAACATGACTACTAACGTGTAAATTTTGAACTTTTGGGTTGCAATCTGTGATAGGTGTATTTTTGAGAACATGAAACTTCGGACGATGCTATTTTAAACGTATCAAAACGGTAGTAATAAATCTTCTGGGGAGCAGTACTGACAGGAACCGGGCGGTAACCAGGAAGTTGACCCATTTGTACTTGGTTTTTGTGGCCAATATTTCATTTGGCAGGTCTTTTGTACCAAACAGAATTAATGATATCGAATTGCCGTCCTTTGATTGGCCAATACAGTGTGGTTGCTACAATTTTCAAAATCATCAATGGTCTGGTTAATCTCTTGTTGACTGTTCATCACAAATGGCCCAAAAGAAGGTAGTGAGCTGTCGTGGGCAAAAACGTACTCCATAAATTTACGTTCCCTTCCAAAACGTAGACAAAAGCATTCCATGATTGGAATTGGATGGAGCAAAATGAGCTCCTTGTTTGAGTGGAGTCCAAATACATTGTTGGGGTTCTTGTCTGATCGGTGATTTTGTCCCCAAGGCTTCTCCAGCTACTACTCTAAATTTGACCCCATCTTTTGCCGGCTCCTTAAGGTCCTTGCTCAATAATTTTTTTATGTGAGTCTCTGCAAGAGATAATTTCCTAAATCACCTCAAAAATAGGTAATTCCATCTACGCAGGATACTCCATATAATGTACCTACAACACAGAATTACATATATAACCTACCTACAACATAGAACACTCCAATTTTTTCGTCTTCCAAATATAAGCTAAACTTTCCACACACATATATGAACCTCTGCAAGAGGTAATTTCCTAAAGGGGCATTCTGATAGCAACCGAGTCAATTTCACTTTTAGACTCAACACTCTTCTCTAAATAGTAAGAGGGATGCTATGTAAACCCAATTTTCTTCTTTGGACACCTAAGTTTCTTTGTACACCCATCTTATTTTTTGAAACTACTTTAAACACCCAAATTTAATTTTTATTTTCACATATACCCTTCATTTCGTTTATTGAATAAATTTTCTTGAGCATCCTTCAATTTTTCTTTAGACACTTAAAATTAGAATTTGATAAACTCATCTCTTCCTACCTCGTTAGACCTCTAAGATTCACCAAAAACTCAAATCTATATTAAAAAAACAATTCATTAGATTTGTTTAGAAACATAGGAGGTAGATACATTACATGATTTGTCTGGGAATTCTTATATTTTCTTCTTCTGATTAATCCTTTTTCATTGTATCTTTCATAAAAAAAATAGGAGATTATATGGGATTTAGGGTTTAGAAAGATAGGCTAGGATGCAAGAGATAAAAGGATGTGGAAATAACATTTTTTTTCTTTTTCTTTTTCTAAACCTAGATAAGTGTCCATGATTTTGTATAGGGTGTATTAGAAATTAAATACTTAGATGTAATTTCACATAAGAGTATAAATGTAATTATATGTTATAAAACAAGTTCGAGATGTCCATAGAAGAAACTAGGATGTACATAGCAGCTCTCAATAATCAATGTAATCCACATAACAAATTTATAAGTAGACAAATAATCCTAGTCAGAAAATTAAATCCCAGTATTTTCAATATAATTACAAGAATTGCCATTCTGAAAACTTTTCATTACTTTCATATCCCCAAATTTTCCATTCACAATTTTCTACATTATTGCTGTCGTTCATCAAATCTTTTTCCGATTTTCTATCATACAAAGGAAATTCTACTATTATGCTTCAAGAACCCAAATTTCTTCCTTTCAGTTAGGTTCAAAAACTAAATGTGATCGTGTTGGTATTGGCTTTTGGATGCTACCTGCAATTATAAAAGTATGCCAATGAAAACCCAAGTTCATCTGTATTTTCCATCAAATCAATAGGCCACTGCCATGGAGATGTGTTTTGTCTCTTTTGGAAAATTACCTCTCTGCTAGGATATTTCCTTCTACCGCTTTGATGGTTTTCTGGCATGGTTTTGGAACAGACAATTGCACGTAGGGTTTAGTGAAGCTGCCGATTATGTCTGTTTTTCGTCACAAGTTGCCGATTATCTTTGATAAAACTAGAAAACATAAATTTGGCAAAAGAAAAACAAAGAGAAATAAATTCATATGCGATGGTGTCGCCTATAACGGAGGTGTAATTTAACAAATTTTCATCAAAAGTTTTGAGAAACACTAATCTAAATCTAATTAATTGAACTAAACTTAAAGTTTGAATTCAATGTATACCTGGTGATTTTGGTGGCGTTGCAGCAAAGAAGAAACACGCAGAGAAATGATGCGACTGATTGAGTGATCAAGGGTTAAATTTTGTTTTTTTAATTAATATTTTGGTGGTGTTGCAGCAAAGAAGAAACACGCAGAGAAATGATGCGACTGATTGAGTGATCAAGGGTTAAAAAAGGGTTAAATTTTGTTTTTTAATTAATACTTATATTAGTATTAATAATATAACATTCAAAAAGTTTAAAAATAAAAATTTGGTGGGCCCCACCTGAAGTGGGGGGCTGGTTCACAATCTCCATCTGCGTCGTACCAGAGGTGGCCCTGGTTATATATGGAGTAATCTGTGTTGTATGTAGGTTATGTATGGTATGGAGTGTTCTGTGTATATGAAATGCCTAGTTGAGATGATTTAGGAAAGTATAAAGGTTGCCTATTCTAAATAGAGTAGGATACCTTCTCTAAGTTATTAGTTTCTTCAATTTTACTATGCTATATCATGATCGAAATTCATTTTGTAAGTTATCTAATAAGGATCATTTTATCAAAAAATCAATTCAATCGGAGATCGTTTAATTATCTGACTATATAAAACAATTGAACGGTAATTACATGACCAATGAACAATCTATATGTTTTAGCATAGTTAAATAACAAAACGATCTCCAATTCAATTGATTTTTTTTTTAGAGAATGACTTTTACTAAATAATTTACAAAGGGAACGATTACGATCATAAATATAACATAGTAAAATTGGAAGAATAAAAGTGATAGAGTAGAAGCTCCTACTCTATTTAGAGTAGGCAAGCTTTTCCCTTTAGGAAAAGAGAAGATAGACAAGAAAGCCACCCACCCAACTCGAAATTGGCCACCCTTCCAATCGAGCTGGTGCAGTTCGGTTTTGATCATTTTTTACTGAAGCCCGTCCTAGAGTAAATTAATGCCATGTGAATAATTAGTGATTGAAATTGATGAAATTATAGTATCTTGTGGTTCATTTTGATGTTGACCCCAAATCAGGGTAAAATGTAATTTTGTCAAAGTAAAAATACTCGATCAAAAAATGCTCTTATTTTGTTGAAGCTTGACCCCAATTTCCTGCATGGCGGTTTTGTAGCCCCTATTTTCTTCAAAACTGGATGTGAATTTAGGACTACTATAAGAACCATGCTGACCGTGATGTCATCCTGCAAGATATTGGCCTAGGGCTTTGGCAGATATGGAAGTGTCATAATACTCTGGTGTTTGAAGGTCGCCAGACCTTGCCTCTAGTTGCGGTGAACTTGATGGTGGCGCAACGAAGGGAGTGGCAGGCGAGTAAGGCGGAGTCCGATGAGATCCCTCCTCTTGTTCGCTCTAGCTCAGGTAAAGTATTATCCTGTCCTCCTTTAAGGTTGGTAGGATCGGAGTATGGATTTGTCAAGCTCAATTGTGATGGGGCGTGGAGTGGAAAGACCGGCAGTGGAGGAGTGGGTTGGGTTGTAAGGGACTTCATGTGCTGGTGCCGGCATGTGGGTGGGGACGGTAATTTGCTAGCTACTTCTGCCTTGGCCATGGAAGGTGAGGCAATTCGTTGGGGCTTGGTTGCTTGTTTGGAGGGTGGCTTCAGGAAGGTTACTGTGGAATCTAACTCCAAGTTGCTTATTGATGCTCTCAACGATCCTCAATTGGGTCATGCTGATGTGGAGTGTTTAGTTTTTGATATTCTTCAAATGATAGCTAGTTTCGAGTCTATCTCGATCTGTTATGTCCCGCGAGAATGTAATCAAGTAGCTCACCTAGTTGCTTCTTTTGTTACTAAACATTCATGTCGTAGATCATGAGACGATAATCCTCCGCCTTTGCTCTTTCATGCCCTTGCGGAGGATGCTAATGTTTTTACTCAACTTTAACCCTAATAAAGCTTGCTATCTTTGACAACAACAAAAAATTGTCGAAAAAGACATAATACTCCTTTCAGGGAAATGAAGTTACATATGACAAATAACCTCCTCCCAACAAATCATTAAGAAACATCTAGCATTCAATTTTGCATGTTCACCTGTCTAATCATATTATGGAGTGGACTACATTAATAATAACATGCGTGAAGATATTAGTTAAGGGGGTGACAATTCTTAATTAAGATCTACTAATTCGAGTAGTCTTTCAACAGTTAGACAAAAAATGTCCTTACAGTAGCTAAGTCAAGATGTGTAACTAATTAAGGATGTTTGTGATAAAAATATGGAATTGTTATTTCCACTCCAATTATTCCAAAATGTACTTTACTTTCTTTTTAATTTTTACACATAGATAAAATGTATAATGAAAAAAAGTGGAGTGCCAATAATACTTCCCTAAAAATATATTGTGTTAGCTAGGTTAACTGAAATTAAGAAAGTTTGCCACACTACTAATAAGATGACCCGAAGCCGCCCGTAAAGGGCCGAAATTTTATTTTATTTGCCATATTGTGAAATATATATGTTTACACATGCGTCTTGTTCGGCTCGTCCGAGTTACCTTTCACAGGCCAATGATTAATAGTTCAATAATGGACTACTAATATTTGGATCTATAGAGGAGCTAGTTGTTTCCATCAGGGGCGGATCCAGGATTGTTCAGGTAGGGGAGCGAAATTTAAAAGGTTAAGTGTTTCAAAAAAATTAAAAGATCTAAATACAATAGAATTTAAATAATACAAATGTCATTAATAACATCAAATGTATGAAATAAAATTACAAAAGTGGTAGCTTACTTTTTCTCATATCATGAGAACGTCGCATAATGAGTTCATTACTAAAAGAAGCAAAAACATATCTCTCAATGTAAATAACCAAGCTATCGTTCAACCACTGATTTCCCATTTTATTGCGTAGTGGTGTTTTCAAAACATTCATAGCAGAAAATGCTCTTTCCACTGAAGCAGTTGCAATTGGTAAAACCAAAGTGCAGGTTGGCAATGAGGGGGGTAATTTTCAATTAAGTCACGGCAAGTACAAACAATTCACACAACAGATTACTTAGGTGACCAGTCACCTAAAGTAATGAACTCGAACCTTTGTTTTCTCCTGAACAACGTGACCAGTCACTTAGTTTCCACACTGAAATATGTGACCAGTCCTTTAACTGACAGTTTGTGTATGCTTGTGAAGTTGTTCAAAACACATTCGAATGCTATGCCAACTTAGGTTCCCAAAACAGATTCAGTGAAGATGAACTCTGCGGGCTATCCACAACTACAGCCTACTCAATTCCAGCGGTTCTAATGCAACAGTTATTTGGATGATCAGTCACACAGTTTATCCGGATTGCATTGTAAGTTAAGTTGGTGCATAATTAATTCCAATTTTATGACTAGTCAGCTTGTTAACAAATCACAGAGATGGACACAATGTTTTGGTACCCGGAAAAACCCCAAAGGGTAAAAAACCGGGGGTCTATCAGAAGACCGGCCTTCCACTATGAAACGGCAAAAAGATGCCCAATACAAGGTTCATACAATGCTCAATATCTAATGTACCTAGTCTTAGATGCAGCAATTCCTCGTGCGGCTTCTTCTTCAATCGCTTCACCTCCAGTGGTACAGATGACTGGTCAATCACTTCCAGAGAATACACACGTATGTCTGGTCAGCGGCACCAAATGTATAAGCTGTGATTATATGTGACTAGTCACCAGCAGAGTTACAGAGAGCTAAAGAGCTTCAGTAAAACCGCTGGATAACTGAGTATTCTTCTGCAACAGTTACAAAACTGGGCAGAAAAACATGAAGTCAAAAGACTCCTAAATATCAACCTTGTCTCAATTAATGTGTGAACATGGGAGACAAGATCAACGACCACTATTTCAACTTCTAAACTAAATGAGTTTTGAAAACAAGGAAGTTGAAACGGTGAAGATGAGAACTTCTTCAAGGTTTCCTTCAAAGATATGATTTTGAGAGGAACCGAAACTTAGAAGAAATTCATGTGCATGCCATCTTATGAGTCCTTGTAGAAACTTAACAAGAATGAAAGCTTACAAGGATGTAAGATATGATTCCGAACAAGGAGGCAGCAAGATAAGAGAGTTTTTGAAAGATGAGTACTTGAAAACTTTATGCAAAAACCCCAAGAGAAAGTGGCGGAAAGAGTTTGATATTTATAGCCAAAGGAAATATGAAAGGGGCGGCTCAGATTTCTCTAGAGGAGCGGCTGAGATTTCCTTAAACTCTTTTGACCTAGGCAAGGTCGGGATAGTGGGATGCAGTCTATTACACAGTGGTTAATAACATGTTTCATCCGGATAGAGACATGACCTGTCTAGACCGGACAAAAGCCTGTTCTGTTTAAGTGACCAATCACTCTCACTGTCAGAGGACAAAACGTTTTTAAGGTAACTAAACACCCAACATGTGAAAACTTAGTTTCTTTATGAAAAAGACATTTTTCTCAAATTAACCTAAGTTATAAAACTTTATGCATGTGCAGCTAATATGAGGTGCAGATTTGTCATGTGTATCTGAGTTCTTCCTTATTTCTTGATCTTCTCTTCAACCACATATCTCTAAGCCTAACGCTAAACTCTAAAACCTAGATTGAGCATGTGAATGGTATTACAATGTTTTTGTTACAAGGATAGCCAATATTACAATATGTCTAAGATACAAATATCCTACAATCTCCCCCTTTGGCTTTCCTTGACAAAAACAACCCGATATGCTCACATCTCTCACACTCACCAGGGATTGACTAAATGTTCCTGCAATAAACACATATATATCTATGCATGTGTGACTAGTCAACAACTGACTGTGACTAGTCAATGAATGTTCCTGCAATGAAACTCAAGAAATGTATATGTATGCAATTTCTCCCCCTAAGTACCATAACATGATATTCACAGTTTAAGGGAGTTTAGCCAGATAAAACATAGCAATTTTGAGCATGGCAATTTATTATACTCCCCCTAACTCCAAACTTACTCCCCCTTTTTGTCATGGGAAGACAAAGGATGAGCACAAACGGAAGCTTTAGACATGATACACAAGGAGAGTTAACCCTAACAAACTATGCGGAAACATAAACAATGAAGAAAACAGCAGCATAGATATGACTAGTTAACAGAAATTTAGAACTTTACACAGGACTAGTCAGATAACATTAAGGAACTATGCAGAACAGAATAATTACGAAAACATAACTATGTAGTACTCAAGAAACTGAAAGCAGAATCAGCATAACTACACAAAACACAAACACAAACACACAAAAGCCTCAATGTCCAAGAGGGCTAATTAAGTTACAACCAGCAAAAAGAAACAACATAAATATTGTTCATAGAGACTAGACACAACAGAAAGTAAACAACAACTTAAACAACTGCACAACATCAACACTTGATCACTCCTGATCAGTCGCCTTCGAAGATGAGGTCTTGGACTTCTTCTTCTTCTTCACACCAAAAGCTTCGAGAAGCTGTGATGTGGCCTTCTTTACAGCAGCGTCAATGGTGGCAGAAAGTGATTCCTCAGAGACTGATCCTATATTGACCTTAACCTTTCGAGCGTTGTTAACCGCGGTCTCACTCTTTTGCACAAATTCCGCAGTCATAGGACTGGTGGGAGACTGAAAAACATCCTCAGGACCAGACATATTAAACCCAGCAGTCTCACACAGATGATGGATCAGACAAGGGAAGACAATTGAACCACGAGACCCTTCCATTTTCCCAAAATTCCTCGTCTTAGACACTATTGCATCATAAATGAGGTGACAAAAAGGAACAGGAAAACGATGATACAAGAGAATTGCTAGACGGGCTGCTTCTAAGGTGACATTGGCTGCATTGCCGGTAGGAACAAGATTGGTTTTAATGAAATGCAGCAAATACCTAAAGCTAGGGGACAAGTGGTGTCTAGACGGCTTTGTACCATGGGCCAAGACTAGTTCTGGGTCATGAAATGCCAAGGCAGAAAAATCATGCATAAAATATCTACTTGACTCGTCAAGAAAGTTATCATATGCATCATTACTTGAAGGACTAGGCAGAGAAAAGTAATCATAGATCACAGCAGGACTCAATCGAACCAAGGTGTCTCTAACCATAATTTGTGCACCATACTCGAATTCTTCTAACACAGGGAAATTAGCATAGAATTCACGCACAACAGACACATTAAATTGGAAGGAACTAGGGAATCCAGCCACCAAATTCTCAAGATTTAAGTTCCTAATTACCTCTTGAACCCAACCCATACCTAAGGACTTGACCAATTTGGAAGGAAAGTTTAGAATGGGATACCCTCGTTCGGTCACAATCATCCGTGTTGAGACCTGGGTGTAATACCTCTGTGCTTCATCATCCACGAATCGGGACTGACTGGTCATTGAATGCAGAGTGGATCCTCTGAATTTCTTCGGTGGAGCCAAGTGCTTTACACGTTTGCTGCGGTTCGTTGGAGGAGGAGATGGGTCGGTCTGAACAGAAGATGGACGAGCAGAGAGTGGGGGTCGAAGTGGACGACTGAACAGAAGATGGACGAGCAGAGAGCTCTTCAGGAAGTCCATCGGCGTCTTCTTCGAGGTTGGCAGGTGCAGCAAATGATGCCGACATGAAGTCCGGCGGTGATTCCACGGTGTGTTCAGACACGACGACCTGAGGCTCCTCGTCGGAGTCAGATCCGTACCGGAGATGCACCAAGTGTGCAATTAGTAGAGCCAGAAACATGGTGGCGGTGAGAATTGAGATGGGTTTCAAGGAATTTCTGAGAAGTTTTGGCAAAGGGTTTGAGAACGGCGAAAGTGAGATGGAATGAAGAGAGGCCGAACCTTTGCATAAATACCCACTCAACCCTACCTCGGAAACGCTGCCATGGAACACGAAAGAACACGCTGGTTTATGACCAGAGCACACGTGGCAGAACACTAGACAATCTGGGAAGACACCTTTTATTAAAAAGGAACCAGTTCACAACTATACCCCTTTTCAAAAATGTAACGGTTATTATGGTGGTCTATACCAGTCAAACAACACACAAAAATATGAAGACCCACTAATATTTGGAGATACCGAAACAAACACACTAATGATCAATTTTTACCCACCGGTTGACACTAAATATTATCAACTAGTACAACTTTCCATGGTTACTGCTTGAACTTATGTGATGCAAAAATAAACAAATTTAAATAAATGCATGAATTTTATTTTTGGACCCAAACTGATTTTCACACATTAGTTTGACATTCCCAAGAGCATATTCAACGGATAGAAATGATTCAATGGCTAAGTCAAACAACATATTTGGGAGAGGGATGACTAGTCATATTGAGTGTATAACAAAGAAAACAGATTACCATTTGATGACCCACTATGTTGTGCACCCACAACATCTTTAGACTTATTAATCAAGTGAAAACTTGCAAAATTTAATTTTTTAGTGTAGATCAATGATAAACATCTCAATTTCAAGGAGTGGTGCAACATTGGCACATCTTTTCTTTGACTCAAGCCCAAAACCCTAATCTTTTGATTTTATTTTTCTTTTGAGTTAGGGCCTTATTGTCCTTCTCGTTTTCATTTTCGAGGAAAATCTCCAATTTTTCTTTTTACTACACACTTTTTGAAAAACTCAAGACTCAACATGATTAGTTATCATCAAGTAGTAAGGGAGTTAAGAAAGTGAAGAAGACAAATTTAAATCAACAATCTTTAGAATATGCACTCTTTACTTCTTGATCAAGAAAACGGGATTATGACTATTTGACTCAACCTAGGGCTTCAAATATATCCAATCAAATATCCAATTCGCAATATCAACTCAAGGGAGACCAGTTTGAGTGGTGTTTTTCAATTTAAAACATGATGCATGATATGTAGGAATTGAAATATGCACAAGCACTAACTGTGACTAGTCATACTAATCAATAGAGCAGATTCCAAGACTTTCGCGAAGACCAGTCAGAACCTGATCCTCCAAAGGTTTGGTTAGAATATCAGCAAGTTGTTTTTCCGAGGGCACAAATTTAAGCATTAATGTCTTTGACTCAACGAGATCTCTAATGAAGTGGTGCCTAATATCAATGTGTTTAGTCCTAGAATGCTGCACTGGGTTCTCCGAGATGCATATAGCACTCGTGTTGTCACAGTAAATGAGGAACTGGTCCTGGACTATGCCATAGTCACTGAGCATTTGCTTCATCCAAAGCAACTGCGTGCAGCAACTACCTACTGCTATGTATTCAGCCTCTGCAGTGGATAATGAGACCAAATTTTGCTTTTTACTATACCAAGAAACCATGTTGTTTCCTAGATAGAAAACACCACCGGAGGTACTTTTCCGGTCATCACTACATCCTGCCCAGTCAGCATCACTAAATCCCACAAGATTGGTATTAGTATCAAATGTATACCAAATACCATAAGACAATGTCCCACTAACATACTTGATGACCCTCTTTACAGCATGAAGATGAGACTCTCTAGGGTCGCTTTGAAAGCGGGCACATACTCCAACAGAGAAGGAGATATCTGGTCTACTTGCTGTAAGATATAGCAGGCTGCCAATCATACTTCTGTAGAGTGTCTGGTCAACACTCTTTCCTGTTTTATCACTAGACAACTTGGTGGATTTGCTCATGGGGGTTCTAGCGGGTTTGGCAGAGGAAAATCCAAATTTGCTAACAAGGTTTGCAGCATACTTGGATTGAGAAATGAAGAGACCAGTCTCTTCTTGCCTAACTTGCAAACCAAGAAAATAATTCAATTCACCAATGAGACTCATCTCAAATTCACTAGTCATAATCTTTATGAACTGTTGAACTTGAGATTCGGATGTGGAACCAACAACAATGTCATCAACATAAATCTGAGCAACCACAACATCACTTTTAGTCTGCTTAATGAACAAGGTCTTATCAACTGATCCACGTGTATAGCCATTCGACAGAAGGTGACTAGACAACCTATCATACCAAGCTCTAGGAGCTTGTTTCAAACCATACAAAGCCTTTTTCAATTTATACACACCATTGGGCATATGAGGATCCTCAAAGCCTTTTGGTTGTTCAACAAACACATCCTCATTCAAGTATCCATTGAGAAATGCCGTTTTGACATCCATTTGGTACAACTTGAACTTGAGATGACAAGCAATAGCACACAACAAACGGACTGACTCAAGTCTAGCTACAGGAGCAAAAGTTTCCTCAAAATCAATGCCTTCGACTTGAGAATATCCCTGAGCAACAAGCCTAGCCTTGTTCCTCACTATGTGACCAGTCTCATCACTCTTATTCTTAAAGATCCACTTTGTTCCTATGACATTTGAGGTGACTGGTCTCTTGACCAATGTCCAGACTTGATTTCTCTCAAACTGATTCAGCTCTTCTTGCATGGCAAGCACCCATTCCTCATGGACAAGAGCCTCTTTGATGTTCTTGGGTTCTACTGTGCAGACATAACACACATGTGCTACTTCACTTTGGATCTGACTTCTAGTCCTCACACCTTCTTTTGCTGACCCAATTATGTTCTGTTCAGGGTGTCTAGACACTACCCAATTTGGCTTTTTCTTTGGTGGTTGACTAGACACATCTGATCCTTCAGAATCAGAACCGGATGACTGGTCATCTTGTTCTGTCTCAAGTCTCACTAGAAGACTCAGTGACCTTTTCAGGAAACAAACCATCCTCATCTAAGGCTTGATCAACTGACGCATCAAGGTCGTCAATTGTGACATTTATGGACTCCATGATGGTATTGGTTCTAAGATTGAAAACTCTATAGGCTCGACTGGTCGTGGAGTACCCAAGAAAAATGCCTTCATCACTCTTGGGATCAAACTTGGCAAGGTGTTCCCTATCTCTCAATATGTAACAAGTACTGCCAAAGACTCTTAGGTGACTGATCATTGGTTTCTTCCCTTTCCAGATCTCATAGGGAGTCTGGTATGTGCCTGGTCTCAAGTAGACTCGATTGGAAATATAGCAAGCAGTATTAATGGCCTCGGCCCACAGATTTTTAGCCAGATTTTTGCTATTGAGCATTACTCTAGCCATTTCAATCAAGACTCTATTTGTCCTCTCAACAACTCCATTTTGTTGAGGGGTAATTGGAGCCGAAAACTCATGCTTTATGTCCATGCTGGCACAGAACTCAGCAAACAAGGAATTCTCAAACTCAGTGCCATGATCAGTCCTAATTCTGACAACAGAGGGGTGACCAGTCACAACCTCATTCTGAATTTGCTTGAATACCATCACAAAATTTTGAAAAGCATCAGACTTTTCTCTCAAGAAGGACACCCAAGAAAACCTACTGAAATCATCAACAATCACAAGAATATATTTCTTACCACCAACAGACACGGTTTGAACTGGACCAACAAGATCCATGTGAATGAGTTCAAGGGGGTGACTAGTCCCAACATCCTTGACTCTCTTGTGTGCGACACGTGACTGTTTGCCCAACTGGCATGGTCCACAAATGTGTTTAGACGGCTTATCTAGTTCAGGAATACCTCTAACAAGCTGCTTTTTGGCCAAGGTGTACAAATCATTGAAGTTCATATGTCCTAACCGTTGATGCCATAAAGCAGTGGTCTTATCAGTCACAGAGTGACAGGTCACCTTGGTAGCCAGGGTTTGGCTATCAAGAGTATAGCAGTTGTCATTAGATCTGCCTGTCCTGACTAGATCCCGACCCTTGCTATCAATAATCCTACAACCTTTTGTTGACATGCAGACTTCCTCAGCCCACTGATCACACAGGTGTGATACACTGATAAGGTTGGACTTAAGGCCTTCTACATACCTTACATTTTCAAGGACTGGTAGACCCGGAAGTTTAACACTACCTTGACCAGTCATCTTAGCAGTTTCACCACCTCCAAATTCAACACAACCACCATCAAAATTCTTAAAATTTACAAAGACAGATTTGTCACCAGACATGTGTTTGGAACAGCCACTGTCAATGTACCAACGAGTTGGATCACGCACATTCAAAACAGACAATGCAACAAGACAGGTTTCATTTTTCTTTACCCACTTCTTTTGAGAACCACTGGGTGATGGGGAAGATGACTCAACAAGTTTTGCTATTCTGGTTACTTCAACTAGCAGTCGATTAACCTGTTCTCTGAGTGAATTATTGTGACCAGTCACACTCTTGTTCTTTAGCTTCTTACAGTTTGGCCTAATGTGACCAGTCATTCCACAATGATGGCATGTGGGCACAAATCTAGAATTTAACAGACCAGTGGAACTTGAAGACACTTGAAGACTCTTTTTGCTAGTGCTGACTCTAGATTCCGGTGCAACAGACTTGACAGGTGACTTAGATGATGTTGCTACTGTTGCTTTTACAAACCTCATTTGTGAAGTTGAGGGACCAGACCCAGCAGCAACAAAACCTAGACCAGTCCTATCATTGTGACTTTTCCCAACATTAAGCATCTTATCTAACTTAGCCGAACCAATTGACAGATCATTGACCTTTACTTGCAGTGATTTATTGCATTCAACCAAGTAGACATTAGATTGCTTGAGTGACTCAACTTCTTCCTTCAACTTAAGACTTTTACTATGCATGAGATTGATGTCATTTTCGGAAATGCACAGTTGATGTCTAAGATCTTTGTTTTCCTTTTTAACCTTTTCATTTTCAACACACATCTGTGCATACAAGACTTCAAATCTAGACTTAGATGACTGGTCATCTGCACTCTCCCTTTCTCTATGTGAATGACCGGTCTCGTAATCCTCTAAAGCGAGACAGAGTGCAGCCTTTTCCAGTTCCAACTCATTACAGCGCTTTTTCAGCTCAATGCTATCAGCCTTGATCACACAAGTTTCATCAAATAAGGCATCATACCTTTCACACATCTTCTCATAAGTCTGATTCTCTGGAAGAGCATCATAATCATGAAAAACAGGACAATACATCTCAGGTGACTGGTCATCATCAGTCATGTGTTGTGAACCCGACTCGGATTCCTCACCCACTGAGTTGTGATCAGAGATTCTAACAACAAAGGCAATCTCATCATCTTCATTATCAGAAGAAGAGTTAGAGTGAAGTGATTCCTCATCCTCACTATCACTCCAAGATGCTTTCAAGGCCTTATCCTTGCCTTTGTATGACTTTTTCCTATTGTTAGCACAATCAACAGAAATGTGACCAGTCCCGCCACAAGTAAAGCATTTAATCGGACCCTTCTTGAACTTGTTATCTCTAGACCCTGAGTTCCTTTCAAATTTCTTTTCATTAGTCATCTCACCTTGAGGTTTGAACTTTGACTCTCTAGGATAACTTGTACTACCCTTGTGATCCTTTCTATCCCTTAAGATTCTTCTAAACCTTTTTACAAATAATGCCATATCGTCATCCACAGAAGATGACTGGTCGGACTTGAAACTCTTGGGTTCTGGGTGATCGGTCACACTCTGCAGTGCAACACCTTTGTCCTTTTTGTGCATACTCTCTTCCAATTTTAACTCAAGCTCATAGGTTTTCAATTTTCCAACAAGTTTAGGAAGCTTTATGTCAGACATGTTTTGACATTCTTTGATCGCGGTCTTCTTCGCAGAAAACCTTCTAGGCAACACCCTTAAGATTTTTTGTATAACCGTAAGTTCTGAAATTGGTGACCCTAGACTCATTGCAGAATTAGTGACATTCTCAACTCTAAGATAGAAATCAGAGAAGCTCTCTGAATCGGTCATTCTAAGCTCCTCAAACTCGGAGAGGACCATCTCAAGTTTTAAATCCCGAACCTGGTCATCACCCTCATGAATGACACGCAATCTATCCCAAGCTTCCCTAGCTGTTGTACAGTGTTGAATATGTGAATATTGTAGGGCTGGGTTCGGTACTAAAACCGATAAAACCGACCCGATACCGAACCGAACCGATTTTTCGGTTTAAGGAAATTAGGTACCGATTACCGAACCGGTATATTCGGTAACCGAAAGTCGGTATACCGACATTTTCGGTTCGGTATCGGTTCGGTTCGGTTTTCCGGAAACATAACTTCGTTCGTCCTTCAAACCCACAGCAGTTCAAGCCAAACATAATCCAAACATCAACCACCATCAGAAATACAGAACAAATACAATAGAAACTTAATTCACTCCAAATTCACAAAAGATTAGATCGCCAAACACAACAAAAATGATTGAGGCAAGCGTCGATTGTTACGGAGAAGAGTTTGAATTTGTTGTGGCGTGGAGGATGGAGATGGGGAAGAAGAAGAATGAATGGTCAGGTGAAGAATAATGAATGATGAGGTCGGGATGTGTGGGTTTGTTGTAGAGAAAGGTGAGATGAAAGCTCTGACCAAACAAAAAAGTGAGAGGAAAGTGAAGGGTGATGAAGACGTGAGTGGGGGAGGCTGGGGATAGTTGGGTTTATAAAGTTAGGGTTTCTTGGGACCGTTGGATTTGATTAAAGAGTTTTGTTTTGAATGGCTGAGATGAGTTTGGGGTTTTGAAAGGATAGTGATGACTTTCAAAGCAATTAAAAACAAGAAAAAAACCTATATGATAATAAAATGCACGTTGCCATAGTGGTTTATGGCAATGAATTGAAACCCCAGATTGGGGGTTCGAACCACCAAGAAGGCATTCATGAGAAACTTTTTCATGAATTACAAAACGGTTCGGTTCGGTAAAACCGAATGTGTAAATTCAAGAACCGAAACCGAACCGGAAAATTTCGGTTCGGTTTTATTTACCGAATTTCGGTTCGGTTCAATTCGGTTCGGTTAAAAATCGGTTCGGTTTCGATTCGGGATCGGTTCGGTTTCGGTTTTCGGTTCAAAATGCCAGCCCTAGAATATTGTGCACTGGATACAGCAACAGCTATAGCATTCCTAGCTTTCTTATTTGCATTAGACGCACTGACTTGGACCTGTGTCCAGTCATCTCTTGGTATGTTCTCTCTCTCACCGTCAACGATTCTAAACGGAGGACGCCATTCAATAGACAAATACTGAAATGCAAACTCATCATAAGCATCAAGAAAGATTTCAAATTTATCACGCCAAGCAGCATAGTTTGTGCCAGCGAAGTAGGGAGGTGAATTCACCGAACCGGCTACTCGATCTCTTTCCATGACTAGACCCCTAACCAACCAGTCCCTAGACCGGCTTTATGTATATCTAAAGCCCTGCTCTGATGCCAATTGCAGGTTGGCAATGAGGGGGGTAATTTTCAATTAAGTCACGGCAAGTACAAACAATTCACACAACAGATTACTTAGGTGACCAGTCACCTAAAGTAATGAACTCGAACCTTTGTTTCTGTACTGAACAACGTGACCAGTCACTTAGTTTCCACACTGAAATATGTGACCAGTCCTTTAACTGACAGTTTGTGTATGCTTGTGAAGTTGTTCAAAACACATTCGAATGCTATGCCAACTTAGGTTCCCAAAACAGATTCAGTGAAGATGAACTCTGCGGGCTATCCACAACTACAGCCTACTCAATTCCAGCGGTTCTAATGCAACAGTTATTTGGATGATCAGTCACACAGTTTATCCGGATTGCATTGTAAGTTAAGTTGGTGCATAATTAATTCCAATTTTATGACTAGTCAGCTTGTTAACAAATCACAGAGATGGACACAATGTTTTGGTACCCGGAAAAACCCCAAAGGGTAAAAAACCGGGGGTCTATCAGAAGACCGGCCTTCCACTATGAAACGGCAAAAAGATGCCCAATACAAGGTTCATACAATGCTCAATATCTAATGTACCTAGTCTTAGATGCAGCAATTCCTCGTGCGGCTTCTTCTTCAATCGCTTCACCTCCAGTGGTACAGATGACTGGTCAATCACTTCCCAGAGAATACACACGTATGTCTGGTCAGCGACACCAAATGTATAAGCTGTGATTATATGTGACTAGTCACCAGCAGAGTTACAGAGAGCTAAAGAGCTTCAGTAAAACCGCTGGATAACTGAGTGTTCTTCTGCAACAGTTACAAAACTGGGCAGAAAAACATGAAGTCAAAAGATTCCTAAATATCAACCTTGTCTCAATTAATGTGTGAACATGGGAGACAAGATCAACGACCACTATTTCAACTTCTAAACTAAATGAGTTTTGAAAACAAGGAAGTTGAAACGGTGAAGATGAGAACTTCTTCAAGGTTTCCTTCAAAGATATGATTTTGAGAGGAACCGAAACTTAGAAGAAATTCATGTGCATGCCATCTTATGAGTCCTTGTAGAAACTTAACAAGAATGAAAGCTTACAAGGATGTAAGATATGATTCCGAACAAGGAGGCAGCAAGATAAGAGAGTTTTTGAAAGATGAGTACTTGAAAACTTTATGCAAAAACCCCAAGAGAAAGTGGCGGAAAGAGTTTGATATTTATAGCCAAAGGAAATATGAAAGGGGCGGCTCAGATTTCTCTAGAGGAGCGGCTGAGATTTCCTTAAACTCTTTTGACCTAGGCAAGGTCGGGATAGTGGGATGCAGTCTATTACACAGTGGTTAATAGCATGTTTCATCCGGATAGAGACATGACCTGTCTAGACCGGACAAAAGTCTGTTCTGTTTAAGTGACCAATCACTCTCACTGTCAGAGGACAAAACGTTTTTAAGGTAACTAGACACCCAACATGTGAAAACTTAGTTTCTTTATGAAAAAGACATTTTTCTCAAATTAACCTAAGTTATAAAACTTTATGCATGTGCAGCTAATATGAGGTGCAGATTTGTCATGTGTATCTGAGTTCTTCCTTATTTCTTGATCTTCTCTTCAACCACATATCTCTAAGCCTAACGCTAAACTCTAAAACCTAGATTGAGCATGTGAATGGTATTACAATGTTTTTGTTACAAGGATAGCCAATATTACAATATGTCTAAGATACAAATATCCTACACAAAGCCAATATAATAAGCAAATACACATAATTGTATACTCGACTCCTCCCCATGCTCACCAAATTCTTAGCAATATAAATGTCAAGTTGATCTTCAAGCATCAAAAGCTCCATCTCTTTGAATTCTTGAGGATAAAATGTAGCAAATTTAAGAACTTAGCAAATTATGTGACCAGTCACACAGATGACCAGTCACCTGATATGATGAACCTGACAGTTGTTTTATACTTAGACGTATCCTCAACAGAAATTATATGACCAGTTCCTTACTTAGCAAATTGAGAATGCTTGCAAAATGTTCAAACACATTCAGATGCTATGCCAACTTAGGTCCTCAACAGATTCAGTGAGATTGAAAACTGTGAGCTATCCACAACTACAACCTATTGAAACCAGCAGTTCTAATGCAGCAGTTATAGATGACCAGTCATGCGATTTTGTCCAGATTGCATTTCAATAAGTTGGTGCAGAATTAATTCCGATTTTCAGTTTAGTTGAAAGGTTAACAAAACACAGAAATGGAAACAGATTTTGGTACCCGGAAAAACCCCAAAAGGGTAAATAACCGAGGGTCTATCAGAAAACTGACCTTCCATTAAAGGTTAACAATCCATAAGTATTGTCTGTATAGTGGCACCAAATGTATATGCTGTGAAAACTATATGACTAGTCACCAGCAGAGTTGCAGAGAGCTATGGAGCTTCAGCAAGGACCGCTGGACAACTAGGTGTATTCTGCTACAGTTACAAAAACTGGGCAGAAAATACCGAAGTCAAGAGACTGCTAAAACTCAATCTTGTCTTGAAAGATGCACGAACATGGAAGACAAGATTGCACACACTTGATTCGACTTCTAACTATATGAGTTTAGAAACATGGAAGTCTCGAAACAGTGAAGATAAGAACTTCTTCAAAGTTTGCTTCAATATAGATTTAAATGAAAACCGAACTTTTTAGAAGAAGATTCTAAACGCTTGCCATCCTAAGAATTCTTTTAACTTTTATGAAGTTAAAAGCTCTTCAAGAATTTCAAGGTAGAAACCAAAAGGGCGGCAACACAATGGAGAGGATTTTGAAAAGATGAATGCATTTTATAAACTCTAAATCCCTAATGAATAGAGTGGTGAGGTATAGTTTAAATAGCCCAAGAAGATAAGAAATGAGTGAACCACAACCAACCAAGTTTGAAAAGACATTAAAATAATCCTATGCAGATCCGAAAGTGGAATCCAGATGTCGACAGATAGGACACTAGCAAACAGACAAAACTGATTTTTTTTTTCTAAGTCAACTTTGAAAGTTTTACGTGCATGAATAAGATGACTGGTCATGTGGATTCAAAAACTGCAGTTTTTGTAAAGACTATAACTAAACCAAAACACCTACACAATCTATATGAATGCAAATTAAGTTGAAGTATGAGCGTGTGATAATTCTGAAATCTTCAATCTTCAAGCTTCAAATGTTATCATCATGTCTTCAATTCTAGAACTACGTTCTAAAGGAAACCTAATTGAGCTTGTGATGAATTACAAAGTTTTTGTACAAGGATTAGCCAATTTACAAAGCATTATACAATACAAATATCCTACAAAAATAGGTGAAACACACAGTCAAAAGATGGTATTTCATTGAATAAGCTATTTGCTTCACCTAGATTATCTGGGTTGCGATCTTCAACAATCCATTCAAGCACACCAATCACGGTAGGAAACAAACACATAATACTATTCAAAGTATCATAATTAGAGCTCCAACGTGTATCACAACGACGAGTGAGATTAGTTTCTTGGTTTAACCCTCGCCATGTTTGCAATTCACCGATTTCAAGACTTCTTTTAATAACTTCTTGTTGTCCCTCTCTAAGGGCATCATGACGCTTACACGATGCTCCAACGGTTTTAACCAAACTATTACAAGTTGTGAAGAAGGTGGCAATGTTCTCATTTCCCTTTGGCACGGTGTTTGCCTCTTTTCGGCCCGGGTGGGGCCGTAAGGATATTTGGTCATTCTTCTAGTTGGATGCGTAGGCTTGCCACCACCAAGCCATGAGTTTGGCTTGGATGGAAATGGATAGGTATTGGGTTGATGATAATGCGCTTAAGTTTGACTTCTAATCAAGAGATTGTGCAGCCAAGCAAGGAACCTCCTCTTGGCCTAGGTTCTTTCACCGCCTCGAGGTCAAGGCCTTGAATGAACAACCAATTGACAAAGAGGGTTGGATTTAAGGTTGAAGATAAATGAAAAGGAACTTAGAGTAAGTCCAAGTAAATGATTGAATCTATAGGAAATTAAAAGGACAAGTGCATAGAATAAAGTGTGTAAACGTAAAGAATTGAAAGTTGATGCGTGAATTAAAGTGCATAATCGTAAAGGATTGAAAACGGTGTGTACTAGATTAATAAAGACGATAAAGATTAACTAAGACTTGTATTGAAATGAATTGAAAGAAAATAACAAGAACTTAAACTAGACTAAGGCGATGAAAAGTAAAGATAATCTAGAGCAAGAATAAAAGCTAGACTAGGAATTACATTACATTACTCCTATGATAGGAAATGAAAGATAAAGAAAAGTAAGACTTTGTGTGTTCTCTTCTCCATCTAATGGTATTTATAGGGCTGCCTCAACCCTACAGTTGGGCCATTAATTGGCACGGGTCAACTTTGTTCGAAAACCTTCCAAACCTAGACTCGATTGCTTAGGACTTGATGACAAATTGCTCTGGGTCTAGCTTGGTTTGCACATTCTTCCTTCTTGGGCTAAGATGATCATTGACGCATGATTTCTTTCCTTTCAGACCTCGTGATGAGTGGATTTCCAGCCTTGTAATCTGATTGTGATGCCACCTTTAAGATTGAGACTTGATTTGTCACATCCCGGGACAGGCTCTACCGTAGCACGATATTGTCCGCTTTCGGCACTCTCCTCTCTGGCCCTCACGGGTTTGTTTTTGAGAACTCACGAGCAACTTCCCAGTAGGTCACCCATTATGGGATTGCCCTAAGCCCAACTCGCTTAACTACGGAGTTTCTATGACTCCGCAGCTGGTGAGCTCCCAAAAGGCCTCGTGCTAGATGGAGGTGGGCATGTATATATAAGACACATCACCCCCTCTCCATTGGTCGATGTGGGATCTTACAATCCACCCCCCTTAGGGGCCCGACGTCCTTGTCGGCACACTCGCACCACACGACAGAGTGGCTCTGATACCAAATTGACTCCGCAGCTGGTGAGCTCCCAAAAGGCCTCGTGCTAGATGGAGGTGGGCATGTATATATAAGGCACATCACCCCCTCTCCGTTGGTCGATGTGGGATCTTACAATCCACCCCCCTTAGGGGCCCGACGTCCTCGTCGGCACACTCGCACCACACGACAGAGTGGCTCTGATACCAAATTGTCACATCCCGGGACCGGCTCCGCTGTAGCACGATATATCCGCTTTGGGCACTCTCCACTCTGGCCCTCACGAGTTTGTTTCTGGGAACTCACGAGAAACTTCTCAGTAGGTCACCCATCATGGGATTGCCCTACGCCCAACTCGCTTAACTACGGAGTTCCTATGACTCTGCAGCCGGTGAGCTCCCAAAAGGCCTCGTGCTAGATGGAGGTGGGCATGTACATATAAGGCACATCACCCCCTCTCCGTTGGTCGATGTGGGATCTTACATTATTGCATAGTGAGAGGACTTCGTCATTACTTCTCTTAATTTTTGTCCAACGATCCTAATTTACTTGATGGGTTTGGGCCATCATGTCTCAAAGTTTGATTGCTTCTGGGCTTTCATTTCTTCTAGACCTTCAGCCTTCGCTTCTTCAAGGTCAGCCTTCTTGTCTGCAAGGCCGTCAGCCTTCTAGGCCTTCTAAGAATTTTCTTGGAGGGCTATATCTTCAAGGCCTCTGTGCCTCTAAGAAATTGTCTTGAGGGCCACCTCTTCTAGGCTTTCTAGAAATTGTCTCGAGGGTCACTTCTTCTAGGTCACTCAAGGATTGCCTCAAGGGCCACTCATTCTAGGCCTCTTCAAGGCCTCTTCTTCAAGGCCCTTCAGGACTTGGCTTACAAAGTCACCCTAGGACTTGATCTTTATGGCCTTGCCTTTAAGGCCACTATACTTCTATGCTCCTTAGAAATTATGTACAAGGCCTCTAACAACTCATCTCCAAGGCCGCTTGGGAATTTCCTTCAAGGCCACTACGAACTTGCCGTTTAGGCTCCAAGTCTGACCTTTTATGACCCGGTCCAAACACATGGCTATAAGAGATAGTTGAAGTTGATGTGCAAAACAATGGATATAATATGCTTGAGGAAAATCCTGCTCAATAATTGTTTTAAGACCATTGGGATGACCTCTCATGTTACTAGGTCCATCATAACCTTGTCCTCTTAGATTTTCCATGCTCAAATTTAGCTTGTCCATCAACCTAGTAATAGCTTGTCCTATTGTGCAACTAGTGGTCTCGGACATATTCAACACCCACAAATCTTTCAATTGATTTCCCCTTTTTGTTCACATAATGCAACACCATTGCCATTTGCTCTTTAATGGAAACATCCTTGATTCATCAACCAATAATGAAAAGAATTTACAATCCATATCTTTAGTGATTGCATTAACGACTTCAATGGCACAAGCATTGGCAATCTCTTTTTGAATTTGAGGGGAAGTATACTTGAGACTTCCTTTAGCTTTTTCAAACACAACAGCACGAACTTTCTCCACATGATCGGCAAGAAATCGCATGAACTCCAAATACTTCCCCTTATTGCTAGATGTCTCACTTTGATCATGGCCACGAAAGCAAGACCTTGTTTCAACAACCATCTGGTGCAATCAATTGCAACAGTCAATAGAGTACGATAATCAATAGCTTCTTGGTTTGTCTTTTTTATCACAAGGGTTCCAATGTTTTGCTTCCCATTCATTAAATCTAAATAATTAATGTTGTGTGGCTTTGTTGTGAAGACTTCCAACTTTCCCAACATAGTCCCTAAATTTTGATGGTCCCTTTGTCCAATATTCCCCGCCAAAGTGAAAGCACCATTCCCTAGCAATCCCGATTGATCAAAGTCACATTGAAAAAAATAACAAGGAAAGCAAAATGCAGCATCTTTAACTTTACTATACTCCAACCAACCAAATTCATTATACTATTTAATCCCAAAACTCCGGTTATCCTTCCCCATTAATGTGTGGTAGGCATTTCTTTCTCATCGTTAGGTTGGCAAGGACCCCTTTGTAGATAAGCTCTTCGGGTTTCTTCTCGAAAATTTGGATTATGGGAAATCATGGGAGGTCTAAGTCTGGGGTCTATAGGAAGATTAGCCAATATTTCATGCAACTCAATACCCATAATTGAACTACCCACCGGATTACTTGAACTATCAACAGTATTTGAATTACTTGAAGGTGAAGACCAAGTTGAATTAATCAGATTACTTGAAGTTGAAGATGCAGTCAAACTACCTGCATTATCCGAAGAAGACTCTGGACACAATTTCTTAAAGAAGTGTTCCATAACTATGTAATTGAATGATACAAAGTCTTAGGAACTTACTAAGTCTATAAGTCTTACATAACTTATTTAAACATAATCCATACCAAAAAACATAAATCAATTTAACATAACTCAATTTAATTATAATATATACCAAATAAACATAAATCAATTTAACATAACTAAATTTAACCATCATCTATACCAAATAATCATCAATCAATTTAACTATAATATATACCAAATAACATAAATCAATTTAACATAACTAAATTTAACCATAATCTATACCAAATAAACATCAATCAATTTAAAGCAAATAAACATCAACAAATGCAACCACAATTACATTCAAATCATCAGTTGAACTTTAGGAAATTTAGGGATTTCGAGATTATTTGGAAGTTGGAATTGAAACTTGGAGCAATCTCTTGGAAGAACGGACAGTGGGAAGCGAAGGCGGAAATGGCAGCGCCATCGGCAGTAGGCGTCGGTGCCGACTGGAGGGTGCCGATCGGCGGCATACGGGTCGAGGGCGCAGTTTCGTTGTTGCTGCTGGCTGAACTAATTATGATGGAATAACATGAACGAAAAAACGACGTGCTCCAAGATATGCAAGACGACGTGTCAACAAGCTCCTCAAAACAGCGCCGCTTTTCTTTCACAAAACAACTCAGTTTCGTTTGAATAGCAACTGCGCCGTTTTTTCGCAGGCTTCTTCTTCTTCTTCGGGTTTGCGCAGGTCAGCAGCCAGACGCCGACTTCTTCCATGCCGCCGCTCCAATGAGTTTGTAGGTCTAATCAATGGCGGACCAGGGGAGAGGAGCCACGCAGACCCTCTCCGAGTCCCTACTTTTTCTGGTGACGAGGGGAGCAGCCGCTGACTCTCGCTCCAGGCTGGCTCCGCCCCTGGTTTTCATCCCAAAACAACACATATAGCAACTTGTTTTGATACCATTGACAGCGCGATATAAACAAGCAAGTGGTGGGCTGGATAAGCTAAGGGTGGGATCGACCCAGGCCGGGTCGAATTTTTGGAGGAACCAGAAAAGTGCGGGAGGTGATCAGTCCTTGGCATATGAGGACCGTTTGGACATCCAAGGGCATCGGGTTGAGTTGGGTTTCGAGGCCTGAGGTTTTGGGTCGGGTTAGGGTCGATTCGGGTGCAATCCGCCCAATTTTGCAGGCGCCCATCTAGATGATGACGACGAGCAGTTGGAGGACGATGACGATGCTGGCTGCTGCTGCTGCTGATGATGATGATGATGATGATGATGATGATGATGATGATGATGCTATGATGCGATGATGATGATGATGATGACGATGACGACAATGCGATGATGACGATGACGATGATGCGATGATACGATGATGACGATGACGATGAATGCCCTACAGATGATGAAGACGTCGCTAGACAATGAGAACAAAGGTGCCATCAATAGAGTAAGGTAGGTTTTCTTTTCTCACAGGTGTTCAATTAAATCCAACGGCTCGAAATTGATGATTTAAGAAGTTATATGGTATTTAGGTTCTATTTTGACATAAGTGCAATCCTTTTTTAACCAATGAAATATTGACACATGTAAACAAATTATTAGTACTTATAGGTTTTAACTGGGCGGGTCGGGTTGGGGAAAACAGGGCCCGTACTTGGGCTTGAAAAAGTCGGGCCAGGTTGGCGAACTACAAGCGGCCCAATAAAGTTTTTTGGGCCGGACTCAGGCCAGATTTCGGGTTTCGAATCTGGTTTTTCCACCCATAGGATAAGCGCACAGACAACGCGATGGTGCAAACTCATGTTTGATGTAGGAAAAGAAGTTGACTACCACACGAACACACATGGGTAAGGAGTAGCAAGCAAATGGGATAGGATAAACCTACCTAATAACACAAAAAATATTGGATTTCAAAGACTAATTTTCAATTGCCATGATTCTCCAGTAAACCAAAATCATAACTTGTGGTATAATGATCGTTAAGTTCTTAATTCATGAACTAGCTGTAAGATTAACTCAGTCGATAAGGCAACGACTTGAATGATAGTTCATATTTAATGTTCATACTTAATTCATTATAACCATTTTTTCTGAATACAAGCGATTAGGAATGGAAAGTCTATGAACTAGAACATCTTTCAATAAAGAGATTAAAAAACATATATCACTACAGTAACTAGTTAAGATGTGCAACTGCGGATGCTTTTGATAGAAATATAATGTGTTATTAGGTAGGTTTACTGGAAATCAAGAAAGTTTGCCACTCCGTCCTAAGAGCATCTCCACCGGTGTGAAAATCGGACAGGCAATCAAAACCCAGCTCCACCGGTGCCAAATCGCCAGAGGAATCGGACAGGTTCTCGGTCGAAGGCGCAGGCGATGTCGGGGATCGCCTTCGAACGCACCCGCGGGCGATTTGCTTTTCCTCGGTTTCTTCGCCGTTCTTGTCTTCCCGCTTTTCTCTCTCCTCGGTCTTCCAGCCGAAATTGCTCTCGTCTTTCGCCCTCGCCTTCCAATTGCCGGTGGAAACTACTTGGGCTTTTCAATTGACTGAAGAATCGATCGGGCGGAAACCTCCCTTTCGCCTTCGCCTTCGACCTTGCCCCCAGTTTTGCGGTGGAGATGCTCTAATGCACTGCCCCTAGGTTCGAAATTTGATTTATTTGTCATATAATGCGTGCGTTCTGTGTAGGATACTCGTACGTCCTAGTCAACTTTAACAGTAAAATAATCAATAGTTTAATAATGGACAGCTAAAATTTGTATCTAGAGAGGAACCAGTTGTCTTCATCCCGAAAAAACATATGTATCTTTTGATACCATTTTCTATAGAGTTTAATGTATCAATTGCTCCTACGAATAAATCGATGTATTAGTTCGTGAAAGGTACTTGTTAATTAATATCGAATCTGATATAGAGAGTGCTTTCTTGTTTCCTTCTTAATCCGGGTATTCTTAACATTAGCAGCCTATCAGGGTTCTTTTGGCCTTGTTTTTGGGTATTGTTAGATTAAACGGATTTGGTTCTTTTATTTCGTCGTGTTTGCTTAGATATGGCTGCATCAGTATATCAATGGTGTATAATGGTGGATATTGGTGTTGAGAACTTGTATACTGGCTTCCAGTTTTGAGGCTGTACATGTTGGTGTTGGGAACTTGTGTGGTTTTTAATATTCATATATTGCTTCTCGTCGTTGACGTGTACTTTTTTGTGCACCAATAAAATATAAGAATACAAGAGAATAAGTAAATGTGAAATTCTATCTCTATGCTAGCCAGTATTTTGCATGTACAAATTCAACAATAAGTCAGCTAACTCCGTAAGAATTTAAAACCTGCAAGTTTTATAGATGTATGGTATTTCTGTAATGTTTAAGGACATCTTATGGCCAATCAGATTGCTTTGCCACATGTTACTACTAATCAAATCGCTTCGTCAGAGAGATGGAGATTCATTCTAACTCCTATCAGGAATTCTATAACAAGTATTTATGCAAAGGGTTATTATCATGCGTGGTGCCCAGACTTTTGCTCTATGGACTCTATGGTACCTGAACTTTAAAAGTGATCAATTTCATACCTCAACTTACAAAAAGAAGACAAAATGGTACCTGGTTGAATTTTCAGTTAAAGCTCAGTCAGAAATGAGGACAAAATAGTCATTTTTATTGACCTTTTTATTATCCTCCTCTGTGTCGTCTTCTCTGAAACCAAACCTCCGCCTCCTCCTCACAGAAAACAAAACAAAATAAACTGAAAATCGAATTCATAAAAACAATTTTCACTCATCGGTTTTATCGGGAAACAAACAGAGATAGAAAGAGAGGGCAGTTTACCAGACTTGATTATGCCGAGCTCCTGAAGCTTCTGGACTGATGCTTGATTTCGCCTAACGTGCGAACTCTAATTGCTTCTACAATTCCAGCAATTCGTCGTCCAGTTGAATCACTTTGTTACCAAAGTAGGGTTTAATCACACAAAAGAAGACCCAAGTGGAGAAACATGATGCATTACACAAGATGATTCAGGCATGGTAGGTGGGGAGCTTTTCCTTGAGTTTTCGGTGATCAAGGAGGAGGAGGAGGGGAAGGTTTGGTTTAAGAGAAGATGACACAGAGGAGGTTAACAAAAAATCAGTAAAAATGACTATTTTGTCCTCATTTCTAACTGAGCTTTAACTAAAAATTCAATCAGGTACCATTTTATCTTCTTTTTGTAAGTTCAGGTACCATATAGTCCGTTGAGCAAAAGTCTGGGCACCACACATGATAATAACCCTTATGCAAATGTTCCATGCTATTTACTTTTAGTCTCATTTTGTCTCACGTAAGTTAAAGTGACTTACTTTAACCTTTGTCATTCACTTCGTTATCTCCCGTTACATCCTGAGTCAGATTTCCATTAATTTATGCCACATGTCACTTTTTTAATTGGTTTGTAAAAAAACAAGTGAGGCCCACGTAAAATTTTAAATGTTCACTTTCCTTTTAGTTAGTTTTTAAATTAAAAATTAAAAATTAAACTTGTCTAGAAATTGGTAGAATGTAATTGCAGTCTCCAAATTATTACAGCTCCTTGAAATTCACATCGAAATCATAACACATTATCCGAACATTATATTCATTACATATTTTCCCAAAACCTCTAAATAAACATCCAATTCTCCCCGAAAAAAAAATCTATTCAACATCAAATTATGTTGGGTTGTGTTTGATTAGTTTATTTCTGAGAACTTGTACCACTCACTTTTTGCCTGGGACAACCTGATGTTGAATTGGCCTTTTTTTGGGGAGAATTTGATGTTTACTTTGAACCTTTTTTGGGAAAATATGTAACGGATATGATATTGAGATAATTTGTTATGATTTTTATGTGAATTTAAAGGAGTTTGTAATGGATATGATGTTGAAATTATTTAGAGTCAGTAACTGCATTTTACTAGTTTCTAAATATGTTTTATTATTAAAAAGTTTATTTTTTAATTTAATAAGGAATTAAAAGGAGCTGAAAATTTTAAATTTTGGATGGACCCCACAAGTTTCCTTACAAACCAATAAAAAATTGACATGTGGCATAAATTAACGGAAATCTAACTTAGGAAGGTAACGGGAGATAGCAAAGTGAGTGACGTAGGGTAAAATGAGTCATTTTAATATACAGGAGGCAAAATGAGACTAAGCATGAGTATCATGGGGCATTTCCATAAATAAGTACAAAATCAATATAAGAGATTAGAAACAAGACACATATATATACAAGAGTATTTCGAATTACCTCTCAACCCAGTGGTTGCTATCGAGGAACCAGCCCATGTGGCTCTGCCAAAATCCATTGATCCGGCTGTGAGGGTCTTTTTTTGTTTCAATGAACTAGTGGTGATATCGATGTGAACTCACCCATTCAATCGGACCACCCTGCAAACTCGTTATATTGCCACAAATGTAATTTCCCTCGAAATACCACTCATCACATTGAAGTGATCAGATTTCATACACAAAATGCCATATTTTTCAGAATTTAAGTATGAAGTACAGAATGTCAAATTGATGCACTGCAGTGAGAGAGAGCCCCGCAATAGGCAAACGAGTACTCAAGCCATTTCGGAAGCTTGTATAACTCTGGTGTGCAAGATTTCTAACGTACGACAGAGACACTCCTAAACCGGTCGCAAAAGCAAGAGCTCAAGCCACCCAAAATGCACCCCACGTGAATGTAAAAAGGGGCAAATAGGCAAGCGAAATGCACAGCGACGGCGAAAGTCACTACGGATACGTCTTGTACATTCCACTTCCTCCCCAAAAACTCTCCACGCGTCTTTTTCTACAAACTGCCCAAAAGCCCCATGATGTATATATGTGTGCAATTGTGACGTGAACTAAACTAACTATTTTCAATTGATTAATTTAACTTAAAACTCACAACGGCACCAATCAATTCAGACACAATACGAGGTCAATTTCACAGAGAAAATAATTAACTTAAAAATTAAAAATTGGGATGAAATCTAATTAGAACAATGATGAAACCGCACAAAAAATCTCTCTTTCGATTGATTTTTTGGAAATATAATCTCTAAACAATAAACAATAAGAATGATCTTGTGATGTCGAAAATTTGACAAGTGCATAGAGTGAATGAAATTTTACATGAATATACAAAATTTGATCAATTAAATAAGGAAAATTCTTCAGTGCATTTTCTAAATAAAGTGCACCGATACATTTTATTTATAATAAATGTGCCGAATATTGTAGACTGTAGATTTAACTCCTAATATATCTTAACCATTCAATAAGTTTGAATTAATCACACCATTGATCAAGTTAGTGAATTATTGTAACCCTTGGATTTCTAGTATCTTTTGTATACATGTTTATTAGCTAGGGCTGCCGCTAATCAATATACCATTGCTTCTCCTCTCCATTGTTCTTGTATTCTCACAATTTTCAGCAATTGAATTTTACCTAAATGCTTATTATGGTTCGTATTCCACCATGGCTAATAGTAAAGATTGGTACAGCTTAGAAGAATTGGAGAATAGTGGGGAGCCTTTCCTGTCTGACGAAGTCTCAAATTCCGGTGACTACATCGACTTTAATCATGCGGAGAGTGCCATGGAGGACAACCCTTGTCGCTTATCTAATTCCGGAGAGAGCTATCATGACCAACCCTTAGAGAATGACTATGAACAGGGTTGGGGAGAGAACCTAAATGACGAGGAAAACTTTGCAGAAGATGAAGACGGTGACAACCATTCATACGCAGGTTTCGCTACTAAAGAATAGGAAAATTGAGGTTAGGATCGATCTAACAATATCATGACTGTAGGGTTTAGATTTTGTACTGTCGTCTGCTACAACTAACATATTGTATTATAACATTTAAATTTTTCTGTATATATCGTACCTTAGTTATATCATAATGATTAGTGTTATGTTGAATCTAACCAAGTCTTTATTTGTATTTGTATTCAGTTAGGTGGTTCCCATACCGACAACATCCTAATTTTGAAGATATTTCAAATGCATATGAGATTTATGGTTTTTCTGGAGAAAACGATGATTGGTATGAGCCCTAAAGAATTAGTAAAATGTGATTTCAAATAGGGCTCGTTTACAATGGTGCTTCAGCATCAATGGTGGACAGGGCTCGTTTGTTTCAAATTTTTTTCGCTCCTCATTTGCCCCCGTCATCTTGCTCATATGTCATCAAAGGAGAAGGGGTTTTTGGTGTTGGTGTTGGTGTCGGTTGATGAATCAAAGCGATAGTACAAGAGACGAGTAGATTATAACCAATCATTGTTTTTTGTTCATGGTTTTACTGTAGTGAAATCAAGGACGTTGTAGCAAAAAATGACAGTACAATGGCCAAATTATTGTTATAACAGTTGCTGCTTTTATATATTTCTTTGTCATCTTTCGGTATTCAATTGGCAATCTAGTATTTTTGCATAGAACCCAATCAATTGAAGCCGAATCAATGTATTGAACCCAATCAATTGAAGCCCAATCAATCTAGTATTGCCTTGGAGTCGGGCCCCTAGGTGGAGAGGACCCCCAAAAGACACACTTCGGTCTATGTATAGAAGCCCAATAATTTTTTTGCCCTATGTATGCAAAATCTACTTCCAAGAGGGCCATAATTTGTTTTTGGGTTTGGGCCCCAAATAAGACAGGGCCGGCCCTGCATAGCCCAAATAGTAAGACCATTCGTATACCATCATTTGTATAATAGAGCGTAACATTGTATGTTACAGAATTCCACTTTAACATTATAACATATATATTAAAGTTATAACTTTACATCTGTTCTCTGTTACATTACCCTAAACCCTAAACCCTAAACAGTATTATACTATACTATACTTTATACGTTAATTTAAATAAAATTGACAATAGCTTGTACGGTGGAAATATACTTGCTCGTAGTGCTATGTTTCACATATATATTACAACTTCAAAATGTGTACGTTGTAAAGTTGACCAACATTACCAACTAGGAGTAGTACTATTAGAAGGTAATCATGTAACAATGTAGTAATGCAAGTTAAAACTTTGATAGCTTTATTGATAGTTTTGTGAGACTTGCTCTTTATGATTTCAATACAATGTGTAAATGTCTTGTAGTGAGTATCTTATTTGAGTATAGCATGATTTCTTCGTGAGTTGTTGTGAAGCTTGAGTGGCAGCTTTCAAGTTGATCACATTCGCATTGTTTTGGAGTCATCTAAGCACTACCATCTACAATTCCCAACGGAAGCAATTGTACATGTCGAAAGCAAACGCCATTTCGTCTTCGTAATTGTGCTTAATGGAGACTATGTGCTTAAAAAGTGAGCCACATTATATAACCAGTTTCTGTTATATGGGCATGTTTTAATTGTTGTCCAAACTTAGAACTGTGTAACAATGAAAAATGATGCTACAATTGCTGATATATTCTTATTAGAATATGCAAACGGTGAAGACTCTTACATCGACAAAAAAACAATTATTTTCATAGTTTGATTGGCATGATACTCGAGCAATCCGTATCCCACTAGGATTCTTTCTTTTTCTGAACTTATCTCCACTTTAATAGGAATTCAAAATCGGCTCACAATTACCAAAAAAGCTCCTTTCATTTGAAAAAAATTACCAAAAAAGCATAAGAGTGAAACCTCGGCTCACAATTACCAAAAATTGCCAAAAAAAAATACCAAAAAAGCATAAACCGAGAGGTCTCTTGAAACCGAGAGCTTTATTGATACCTCGCCGTCGTCCTCTTCACCATCCATCCGTTTTGAAATCAATCCCAACCGTGAAGTCCATCTCGAGACCGGCCAAGCACGACTTCGTTAAGGTCTGTTCGTGGATTCTCTATGATTTTGGAGAATCATTCGATTGTTACTCGAGGGTTCTTAAAAGACCGGCCAAAGCACGACGTTCTCTTCACCATATGTCTGCATCAACCTCCGAATTAAACCCAGGTATGGTTCGATAGTAGTAGCCCAAATTTGTTGTTAGATTGTCGAATTTTACCTAGGTATGGTCGGTCTTGCATGGTTGTGAAAACGGGGAAATTGGTGTTTGGGTACATTAGGGCGTGTTGTCGGAATCAAATTTGGGGTTAATTTAGGCGGGTTTTCAAGGCATCGATTTCAATTAATTTTGGCTAATTTTAGAAAATGGTCTTGCATGTTTGGGGAAACGCCGAATTTGGTTTATTGGGACATTGGGGGTTTGTTTTCAGTTTGAATTTAGGGGGTAATTGTAAGGCTTGATTTGAAGTCACAAACGTGTGATTGATTTGGGGTATACATCAATCGTCTGATTTGCCACGTTTCTTGTATAATGGGTGACTGTTAATTTATGGAGTGGTCCATAAAGTTATGATGTTGATTGGTCTTTGAATTTGTTTCTTGATAGATATGAACAACCTAGAAGATGCCCAACCAGGCCCACGCAGGACAAAAAGGGGTCGTTTGGTTTCGTCATCTGACCAACAAAAGGTTGGGTTTGGTCTTCCGTCTTACGAACCAAAGGGGAAAAGACGGCGTGACTCCACTGAATTGCATGTGGATCCTGATTGCCACATAAGCCATAAGGTAATCGTTTTATTTGGTGTGGATTATAAATTGCAGTAGGGCCTACATTATGGGTGTTATGGGTATTTGATATTGCTTATTCTACATTACTTACGTTATGGATGTTATGGTTGTCATATGGTGTGTTATAACATGCAATTTCATGGTTTATTGTGGTACAACGTTATATATTATGTTGTATGAAGAGCCTGAAGTGATAACATTAGTTGATCACATTATAATTGTATTTGATTTGTTGTTTCTCATCTCCAACAGCCAAACAGAAACGGATACAAAGCGTTCGGTAAAGATGCGAAGGTGGCAGAGTGGTATTTAGAGTTGGATGATTATGTTAAAGGCAAGGTTACCGAAGCCAAATTTGGCAAATTTATGAACTGTTTGTTAGCCGGATATTATGGAAGAGATCTTGTTCCTCTGTTTGCCGAGAGGTGATGGGATACCACCCATACATTCCACCTTGGCGAGGCTGGTGAGATCACCATGACTCCGACTGATTTCACAATCATTACAGGCATTGATTTTGGTGGGGAATCGCTTGTCTATGATGGTGCAGCGCATGAGAAGGCAGATCTGGTGAAGAGCCTTCTTGGGGAGAGAATTGGGACCTTGATTGGGAAGAAGGTGTTTGTTACGGCAAGAGATCTGCCAGCAAAATATAAAAAGTTGGAGGACAACATTGAAGGTAATTTTTACTATCTATAGTTGTTTTAAGGTTGCATTTTTTTTCTTTTCTGATCAATAAGTTGAAATAGGCATCCAACGGGATAATTTTGATGAGGATGGATTACCGAAATTCGATTTAGCCTTCAATGAGATGGAGTCCTTATTTGAGAAGGGTAAGAACCTGTTTTCCCTTCTAGGCTCTCTGTTACATCTTAATTTTGTAATCAATTTGCATATGGCAGATGTAAATCTTTCTTATACATGCAGCTAAAATCCCAAGAGAGCAGTTGTGTGATTTGAAAGCTTTCTCTGCATTGACAAAGAAATTGATTGAAATGGTTCAATGGGCAAAGGAAGAATCATTTACTGAATCAGATGAAGAAACGTCCACTGAAATGGTTCAATCCGCAGAGATTGAAGCGGTAGAGGAAGACGAGAAGATGACGCCAGAAGGATATATTGCCTTTATTCGTGCAAAGCACATAGTATTTGATCAAAAAGATGCACGTGCTGTCGCTAGTAGGCGTGTGAAATGCAAGCTGTTTTGAATTTTGACTCCTGCTGTTTGAAGTTTGAGACTTCAAATGAAGCTATAGTGTATTTTGTTTCATTTTGGTAGTAATCAATCTTTGTAGCTCTAATACTTAGCTACATCTTGAATTCAATAGCTATTTAACTATCTCAATAAATGGTCTTCGTCGTTGGCGTGTTTCACATGATCAATTGTGATATGTAGTATACACTCATTGTTGGAAGACACAACAATAAATAACTGAGAATCCATATGATATAACAAAGATAAACAAAACACAACACATCAATTATGCATAACCTATATGAAGACATGTTATAACATTTGTAAGCTCTGTATAACACAATGCGTCTATAATTAGTTATTCTTCATCGTCCTCCGCTTCTTTACAACCGCGCAACGGCTTAGAGCAGTTGCGTATCCTAATTTAACTCAAATTAGTAGCAGCAAAACAAAGACAAAGCCCAATCCGCCACCAACATGATTAACCCAAACTCATCACTTGGTGAGCAATATCAACGGAACACTGAACATCCACAAATACTTTCTTTGCGCTTGGTTGTTGAAACCACAAATACTTCTTATCTTTTCCCGATGGTTTCTTCCGCCTTTCCCCCACATATGTTTCTACTTCGAGGTCCATCTGAACATCCCTTCATCAACGGAACACTGGAGCTTTGCTCAGAAGAGGAAGGAAACGAGATTAACGGTACCATCTTCATAGGCTTCATGGGTTACAAAGATTTGCAGATTTGCAAATTTGCAAAATAAGGTCCGTAGAGGGTTTATGAAGGATTTCCACTATCAAGGTAGTTCATTACACAATATATATGAAGTCATCCTACAATTACAAAGCCAAGGGAATCCGTTAAGCTTTCAAGGTGCTCTGTTACAGCATCTTACACATGCTCCTTATTACAATATAAAAGACCTCAATTAAAATAAAAAGGCTATGATTTACACAGTTAGGTTCACATAAAGTATAAAGAGGATTTACACTGCCAAGGGCATTAATTACATTACCAAGGTGATCTTTTACAATAATTTTTACACACACTCCTTATTACACTGTGAAGGGCCCTAATTACAATATGTAGGGTAGTGTTTACACAGTTAGGTTTACATAAAGTATAAAGAGGATTTACACTACCAAGAGACCCCATTACACTACTAAGGTGGTCTTTTACAATAATTTTTACAAACACTCCTTATTACACTATGAAGGGCCCTAATTACAATATGTAGGGTAGTGTTTACACAGTTAGGTTCACATAAAATATAAAGAGGATTTACACTACCAAGGGACGCCATTACACTACTAAGGTGGTCTTTTACAATAATTTTTACAAACACTCCTTATTACACTATGAAGGGCCCTAATTACAATATGTAGGGTAGGGTTTACACAGTGAGGTTCACAAAAAGTATAAAGAGTATTTACACTGTCAAGGGACTCCATTACACTACCAAGGTGGTCTTTTACAATAATTTTTACAAATACTCCTTATTACACTATGAAGGGCCCTAATTACAATATGTAGGGTAGGGTTTACACAGTTAGGTTCACATAAAGTATAAAGAGGATTTACACTGCCAAGGGCATTAATTACATTACCAAGGTGGTCTTTTACAATAATTTTTACACACACTCCTTATTACACTGTGAAGGGCCCTAATTACAATATGTAGGGTAGTGTTTACACAGTTAGGTTCACATAAAGTATAAAGAGGATTTACACTACCAAGAGACCCCATTACACTACTAAGGTGGTCTTTTACAATAATTTTTATAAACACGCCTTATTACACTATGAAGGGCCCTAATTACAATATGTAGGGTAGGGTTTACACAGTTAGGTTCACAAAAAGTATAAAGAGTATTTACACTGCCAAGAGACTCCATTACACTACCAAGGTGGTCTTTTATAATAATTTTTACAAACACTCCTTATTACACTATGAAGGGCTCTAATTACAATATGTAGGGTAGTGTTTACACAGTTAGGTTCACATAAAATATAAAGAGGATTTACACTACCAAGGAACACCATTACACTACTAAGGTGGTCTTTTACAATAATTTTTACAAACACTCTTTATTACACTATGAAGGGCCCTAATTACAATATGTAGGGTAGGATTTACACAGTGAGGTTCACAGAAAGCATAAAGAGTATTTACACTGTCAAGAGACTCCATTACACTACCAAGGTGGTCTTTTATAATAATTTTTACAAATATTCCTTATTACACTATGAAGGGCCCTAATTACAATATGTATGGTAGGGTTTACACAGTGAGGTTCACAAAAAGTATAAAGAGTATTTACACTGCCAAGGGACTCCATTACACTACCAAGGTGGTCTTTTACAATAAATTTTACAAACACTCCTTATTACATATGAAGGGCCCTTATTACGCTATCAACAGATTTTCAAAACCCATCTCCGTTATCATCCTCTTTTTTTTCTCAGGTAATTTAGAAACAACTGACGAAAAGCTCTTTGGATTGCAACGAGTTTTTATTCCTTTACCTCCATAAGCCGGGTCAACCACACTTGGTTCTTCATTTGTATTTTCCATGCCACACGTCATCTTCGCAAAATTCATTTTCTCCTCATATTCCATAGCCTTAAATTCAGCCCCCCATTTCTTTTTTGTCTGAAAAAAACGAAATCCAATCATCTCAACCAATATCATACTATTTTATTTGATGAAACTCTAAACATAACATCAGAGAAGTTGACAAACCTCTATGTCCACCTTAAGCCCTTGCCCTTTTTTTTTTAACTCAGAACATCTTACTTTGCTGAAACACAACACAGTTAAGGATCACTTCACTAGTATGCAAGACGTTCCTAAACCACATTGAACAAATAACTTACAAAAAATTTGGAAAAGCAACTCTCCTAACTTTTCTCCCCTCATTGGCGGTTGTGTTGTTAATATCTTGTTCGCAACTTGACGTCATCGCATGCAGCTAGTGCCTCACCTGTTTTCACAACCCAAACACAACATCAAGGTCAAAATCAAAGTAAAGTTACAAGACACTATTTATCATGGTGTAACAAAACAATTATGTAATAACAGTCAATTTACTAACTATACTGATAGTTTAAGATGATAGTATTAAATGACAAAATATAGCAATAACTCATCAGTATCACACTAGTTACTAGGCTACATTAACTGATCAGTATCCCATTTTATGACAAAATATAACAGAACAACATCAAACAAGCAAAGGACGAGGTGCAAACTTGTAGTAACAATATAATACCAGCTATAATAAATTTGCGTAATGTAACCTTCCAGAATCACGTATAATAAAATTGATATAATATAACATGAGAAGTTGAGGTATTAAGTTAAATATGAAGTTATAACACACAAGACAGGAGGTTGGACAATCTGAAAACTCAACAGAAATTCCGACGGCGAAACCTCTGGATACGTTTTGCTTATGCGACTCTGATGACTTCTACGACTACTCTACTTTTGTTCGCAAGTCCATCTTTTTTCTGGGAGGTTCGACATTCGAAATACTTCAATGATATTAAACCACGGCAATCACGATGAACATGAGTGGGAAACGTAAATTGATGCCCTTTCCAATGATGATGATTGATCAACTTAATCCCTAAACCTACAAACTATCAATGACGATGATGATGATGCCGACTACAAGAGTTGAAGCCCAATTCAACCACCACCATGGCACAAACGACTTGATTGTTCATAAAGGAGAGCGGGAGGATTTCAAACACTGTTTCACCAACGCCAATAGATTTATATGATGTCACGACAACAACCACTAATTAGCAGCAGCATTCGACGGGACGGGTGAAGGTTTTTTGAACGGCAAAATTTGGGATAATTTGAGAACGATTCAAATAGGAGTTTATTCACATTTAGGATGTCATAGTTGAATTAGAAATCTAATTGTCAAGATTTAATTTGGGGGTCTAAGATTGGATTAAATCTACGGTTATAAATAATCATGATTTAATAGAAAAAAAATGTATCGGTACATTTTAAAAAGAAAATGTACTGAAGACCAACCCATTAAATAATAACCAATTTTTTTTTTCTTCTTCGAAAACAGGCCCACCAAAAAATTCCCAACCACATACCCCCCGGTTTCTCCCCCTTCAAATCCCGTCACACATTTTTAAAAAAACAATCATCGGTCCGCCCTCTCTTTGTCTGTTCTCCTCACAAGGACCGCACTCCACTATGGGCTCCCCCCCCGACCCCCCCCCCCCCAAACAAAAAACAGAAGAAAATAGAGATATTTTTTACCCTCCCCCCACCCCCCCCCCCCCCCCAAAAACAGAGAGGGGGGAGGGGGGGGAGGGAAAAAATCTCCCACCCACCAAAAACCCCCCCCCCCCCCAAAACAAAAACAAAACAATACCATGGTATAGGAATTGACTGCTCAAAACGAGCTCCGGTCGGGGAGGGAAAGCCAAAACCCATTGTTGGGGTTCTTGTGTAGATTGCTGACTTGGTCCCCAAGGCTTCTCCGGCTATTACTCTAACTTTGACCCCATCTATTGCAGCCTCCTTAATGTCCTTGCTCAATATTTCTTGATACTTTGGCTCAATCCTGTGTTTTGATCAAATTATAAAATGATTAACAAACCCAGCTTGTTATGCCTTGATAAAACCATAATTTACAAGATGTAAAAGAGTTTACCAACTAAGGGAAAATTTGATTAATGCTACCTTATGACCATGTTCTTAATGATTCATGTGTTATAACGAATACGCGTGAATATTTATCGATTATGAAATGAACAAATCATACTTGTAAGTAGTCATACATGAGATAACATTCAAAAGCACTTAAGAAGGGGAAATAAGTGAGTACAGTTAATTATATTTGTTGTATATTAAACACCTCCGATCGGAGTAGGCTTAGCTCTATGACTCAACATTAGGTTTTTCTTGGATCCAGTTCAGATTTTGAACACATCTGTTTTTTTATGCCTTGCTACATTATTTCTATTTTTAAAATTTTTTTGCTTTTTGGCCGTGCACATCGGGACCGAAGAAAATTCCCTCAGCACTTATCCAAAATATCCAAAAGTGTCAAGCTACTAGCACTAGCATATCTGATCACATATCATCATTAGATAATTCTTTTATCATCACGTTGAAAATGAAGTGCAAAGCCCATAGTCTCAAACCATGGGCTAAGATATTTGACGCCATGGGCTAACAATATTGTTTTTCCCCTTGTAATTTCCCGTTGTAATGTTCCTTAGTCAATCATGCTACTTCTATACCCATATGCATGGTCAATGTACGTTTGAATGGAAAGATGTACCTACATTTTATGTTTGGAGGAGAGGTTGATCCACAACTGTAAACCCTTCTGGGTTCCCTGGGCAGCAGGCATTTCCGAGTGAACGATACCTCTTCCAGCGGTCATCCATTGCAAGTCTCCGGCTCCTATTGTCCCTTTGTGCCCTTCGAAATCTTCATGCGTCACAGCTCCCTATTCAACCAAAAACCGATTAAACACCTATTGATTGATAATACATTTCACCTACTCAAATTGAAATATAATTAGATGATATCTTGGTCCACTAACTTTAATGAGAGATTAGCTGGAAAAGTGAAATATACACCTTTTTCCAGGGTTACAGCATGTTTTACCTGTAACATGTAGGTCACTGTCTCAAAACCTCTATGTGGATGATCAGGAAAACCAGCAGGAGCAGTAACTGAAATAAGTGAAAAATTAATCTAACATGACTAATCAAAGAGCTTTATATGAATGAACACTCCGTACACCAAAATAACAATTGAGTAGTCGATATAACGACATTTTCTGATGATTGTAATAAAAAATGAAATAAGATTTACATAATTTGTTACAGAAGCATACAGAAACAGAGAAATATACTCACCTGAGAATTCATCCAAGACTAGAAAAGGATCAAAGTATTTCAGCTCAAACCTGCACAATTATTGCAACAACTCGTTCGTTAACAAAAATCTCAATTGAGTTAATATAGCATTTATTTGAATTCAGGAACGAAAATGCAAAGCTAAATGAGTGATCACTTGCGTACCTTCCTATGCTCCTTCTAACAGTGGCCCCAACTCCTTCATGTTGAGGCCTAGCCAAAAACTTCCTCACCACAATCCGAGGTTGTTCGAGTACGCCGGACATTTCTTTCTCAGGCATCTTTAAATTTTCTCTATGTATCAACCAGTATTCTGTAAAAAAAAGAAAGAAAAAAAAAACTTGGGTTGAAAACAGCTGCAGATCAGTGAGGAGAAATTGAGGGATATTTGCAGATGTATATATAGTAATTTGCTAGAGAAAGAGATGGGAGGTTTGATGGAGGAAGGGAAAAAAGGTTGGTGTATACGTACCACTTGGAGGGTCAAACTGAATTTTGTTGGCGGCCAATCAGACGGACCCCACATGGGACAGCTTTTGCTTGACCTCCAGGTACTTTATTTATCACCCCTCTTGGTATGACGTCAGCATGGCGTTGCCATGACGTCATTGTTCATGGTACATCGGCAATTAATATGATGTTGACTATGTTGAGAAGAACCTATACAGAGTTGATCAACAACCTAAAAAATTAAAAGAAATGTTCCCAGTGCCCTATACAGAGTTGATCAATTACGAAATGTTAATTGATTTTAAAATTATGTTAAGTTATGTGATAAATTTGAAGACTTTACATGCCACCCGCGTTATTGAAAAGTTAAAGACTAGCTCTCAAGATCTAGCTGTTTAATCTCATGAGTGCTACATCATTTCAGTCGTATGGTCAATGTCAAGGCCACTTATTTGAGGAAGAAAATAGGAAAAGACGTAACGCTTATGGGATTAATGGGTCATGCTTATGCATGCTAGCCGCTTGGAAATGCTGTGGGGACACGCGATTTATGCACACATACCTGATGTTGGTTTGCGTCACACACACACAAAAAAAAAAGCCAAATATTTTAGTGGAAAGTGAAGAAGCTTCCTTCGGTCAAGATGGTTTGTCCTTTCATTGATATTGAGGTTACATCAAGGGTTATACTAAGAGCATCTTTCAGGAATTCTATAAGTATAGGCAAATAAATTAAACCAATTAGTATTATATCGTATATAATATACTTTTTATTTATATGAATGCTAATTTATTAAGAGCAATAGAAGATTTCAATATTTTATACAGGCATATTTTACATCTAATAGAATATATAAATAAATAAATATATATATATTAATATTATATTAAATTCTATATAATTTATAAAGTTATTTATAATATCTCTTAAAACATTATTTTACTGATGAAGCACTGTAGAGTCGTTTAGAGATGCTCCAACAAAACTGCAAATGGTCAACCCACGCGAAAGGAAACGCGCAGGAGAGGAGAAGCTAGTGATTCGTTCACTTGAACATGAGTCATGACGTTGTGCTTGCGTGTCAAAAAGGGCATACGGGCGCATCCAAAAAAAAAAAAACAAGAAGATTTGCATGTGCTTTCCTTCCAACGCATTTCGTACAAAAAGTAATCTCCTTTAGATAATGGAAAAATTATGAACACGTACCCCACCGGCCAACGAAGCGACAGACCGAATCAAAAATTCCTCTTCTTCTGTTGATCAACTTTCAGCAGCGTGGAAGAAGATAAAAACAAATTACATATGAGAAAAAACTTTACCTCCTCATTCAACATCTTTAAGAAATATCCAATCGTAGCATTCAATACTAATTTGCATATGGTGAACTGTCTAATCATATTGTGGACTGCATTAACATGTGTGAAGAAGTTGTTTATTAGGGTGACAAATCTTGATAAAGACCATATGCTAAGTCTTTCATGAAAAAATAAGTATAACAACTTTTGCTTCTTTTTTTTTTGACATCACAGATACAAAAGCATGACGCCAGGACAACGTAGTGGATAATAAGGAACAATCTATAATAGAAAGCTAGTCAAATCACCCAAACCCAATTTAAGGATGGTACGTTTATTTTGGCTTCATAATAGTTTTTTGGGAACTCTGAAAAAAGATTTACACTAGACCAAAACAACTTCACCTTTCGGTAAAGTATGAAATAATACAAATCTAAGTATGACAACACTTCACACATCATTTCTCATTCCATACTCAAAATATATTAGGGGTGAGCATATAAATTCAATTACCCGAAAATCCAATCAAACCGACCCGCCAGGTACCCAGTCAAATAAGTCATTAATCATTTCTAGGTCAAACAAGTCCCAAACCGAACCAAACCAATCTAAATCGAGTCAGGATCGAGTCCTAGAAATCAAAACCCTTGGATACCCAGACAGAACCAATCTAGCTTACAAGCCAATTCTTTTTTAAAAAAAAAATTAAATTTTCACAGGTTTATGGCACGTTTACTAACTCGGAATCGGAGTGAGCAGGAGTCGAATGAACAGGAATTGAATGAACAGGAATCGGAATGAGCAGGAATCGGAGTGAAGCACTCCCATTGAAGGGTTTACTAATTACCCAGAATCGGAGTGAAAATTAAGTTGATTGTCATTAAACTGTTTACTAATTTTCATGAATCGGAATGAAAATAAATTAAATTACTAAAATACCCTTAATATAAACCTTTAGTTTTTTCAACGTAAAGGTGAAAAAGTTTCAAATACAAATATCTTCTGCCACCGAAAATATAAATACTACTGAGAATTGTAGTTGAAACATAATTATGATCATAGTCTCCATAAGAAAATAATCATGTTCTCCACCAGAAACTTCATACCAAAATAATTGTAATCTCCATTTAAAAATGGTTCTAACTTGCACAAACCTCAACTTACCAATCTTCACCAAAAATTCATAAACACCATAGAGGAGTACTTGCTACAATATAATAGTCATAACATCCGAGAACCATTGATATAGTTATGAAAACTAGTAAACCTCACACACGTAAGCCAGGATCCCCAAGTAAGCCTCCATGCTACAGCAAAATACACACGTAGTCCTCTTTGTTCTCATCAGACATGGTGAAAAACACTCTTAGCAAGTCATGTTGTTTAGCTAAATAGTTAGGGTTTGTTTCTTATACGCATGTACAATATTTTTTTTTTTTGCGCGGGTAACTATCTATTTTTCCAGCGGATAGAAATTATTTGCGAGTGATTAGATTTTGAAGGATAATTTAGGCAGAAAATTTTCATTCCTGGTGGAATCAATAATCAGGAATCACAATACCACCTAAACCCAAGGAATCCCATTCCTTGAAAATCAGGAATCACATTCCTGATTTTGTGGTGGGTCCCACCACAAATTTGATTCCCAAATTTTAGTAAACAAGGGAATCGCCAGGAGTGGGAATGACTCCCATAAATTTCATTCTCATTCCAGGTTAGTAAACACGCCATAGTTCAGTCCACTTTCAAGCCCACTACCCACTTAAGCGAAAATTCTCTTAAATACCCTAACCCCTAAAAGAAAAACTTGCCTATCTTATTTACTTTTTGACGACTAGAGTAAGAAAGTTGTTTATAAAATATGACATGTATACCAAAATAACAGGTGCAATAGTTTTATTAATCTACTATAATGACATAATAATCACTACATTACAGAATCGCGCTAAGAAAAGTTACAAAACAAAAAAAAAATTTTGAATGAAGTCTCAGTAAAACTTCATTCTGAATGCACCCTATCACTAATGTATAATTTATCAAATATGAATTTGGTTGGATAGTCTACCAATTTTAACTAAGTGGGGGACTATTGAGGTGACATTTTTTGTGCAAGCAGCGGGGATTTGTTGGCCGCCAACCGTGAATTCCGCGAACGAACAGGCTGATACAGCTGGTTTGCCGTTGTTTGTTAGGTTGATGTCCGTCATCACGATCTTCTTGCACGGCATAGTCTTGCTACATTTCAGAGTAACAACATTCGGTGTGCTTCCGGTGCCCCTTATGTCGTTGAAAGTAACATCTTCAACCTGAATTCCCGAGGATTGCTGCACACACACAATGAATAGAGCCATGCCAATTAGCACAATTGAATTCAAGGGACAAATAAAATAAAATAAAATAAAAATTATTCTGAGCATACCGAAGTACTACAACCACCAGAAGGGCAGTATTGTTGATCGATGATGATCGGGTTGTCGACCTTATCCATCTGAATGTGCTCAAAATTGATCTGTGAAACACTTCCTGGATTGGGGAGACCCCATGTTTTGATTCTCAGACCATTTTGAGTACCGACAAAGCCAGAATTTCTCACGTCCACAACGGAAACAATCTGACCTGGTTTATCGCCAAGGCTTCCGATGCTGATCCCATGGCCTGGTCCGCATTGGACGCCGCTGATGTTGACGTTGTTGGTACCGTAGCTGAACGAAATGCAATCGTCCCCCGTAGCTATGACAGAGTCCAAGATTTGAATGTGGTGTGACATGCCAAGGTGGATTCCATCGGTGTTGGGGCTGTTGCCGGGAGCTTTTATGTTGACGTTTCGGATTGTAAAGTCATGGCATTGGAAAAGATTGATGTGGAAGTTCTTGCTGTTGATCGATGTTATGTGATCAATGATTGCGTTGGTGACGAAATCAAATCTCAATGACTGAAAAGGATAAGGGAAGTCAGACATTTGCATCATTAATAGCTATCAAACAAAGTAAGGTTTAGGAACAAATCAATTCTGAACTTCGCTTGTCGTTCCCCGCAAGGAGATTGAGCTCATGGCCCCATTTCCAGTGAGCTTTCGTTATTTTAAAGTATAATCACAACTGTTCCATTTCTAAATAACGCTAGAAAGATTATATATGCAATAAACATTAATACTATTAAAGATCGCTTAATCATCCATATGTTAAGATATTAAATGGTTCCGATCACAAAGTTCCAATATAGAAAGCTTGCTACTAGCATGAGCTTCAACCCGTGAGAAAAGAACGCAAGCAAAGTTCATTAATTATTGGAAGACTTACATAAGGAAGTTGCCGGCAGTTGGGATCTTTTTGGCATGTGTTATAGGGCCAAGCAGAGGCTCCTTGTCCATCAAAGGAACCACCACCGCCGATTAGAAAGTTGTCGACGTGTTGAAAGTTGATCCAATGGTCAATATCAACTGAAGACGCCTTGTCCGTTGCAGCGAGTACTGTCCCCTGTACCCGCATTTCCATTCGCCCCTTGCATTCCGTGCCGATCAAAACCACCGGCCGCACAAGGAATGTCCCGGCGGGGAACAACACCACACCACCTCCATTGTTTTGACAGGCTTGAGTCCATGCATCACTGAAAGCCTAGAAATAAAAGTAAATAAGTCACATATCCATAGTGTAAATATGCAGTGTGCAAATTGTAGTTTCAATTGACTCGATTCCGTACCTTGCTGTTGTCAGTTTTTCCATCGGCCACACCACCAAATTTGGTTATATCAAACACAGTGAGTTGCGCTTGAGCTTTGGAAATAGATACTAGCAAGAACACTAAGCAAACAACTTGGACAATCATGGTAGAAGAACCCATGTTTTCTGACTTTTTTTCTTTTTCCTACTTATGTCTTCAATATTTGAGATGTGTACATTGTTGTGCTATATGATCATGTGGTTTTATAGGCTGGCCCCGTAGATTAAAAGGGAAGGATTGATCTTCATTAGGTCAAGTCTCTATTGAAGGTAGGATAATTCCAATGCATCATCAAGTTCTCACCTGCTTACATTTGATTTGTATGTGATGAATGAGAGCTGAATTTCTTGGTTGTCCTATCTACAGCTAAAGCTACCTGAATAAGAAATCGGTGGAATGGGAGCTGAATTTCTTTACTATTTTCCAATTTTAATTGATTTTATAATTCAATATTCCTTTTAAAGGCCCAAGTATGTACAGTATATGCATGCTGGCAGAAATAATATTTTGGATTTAAACATTTTTCTTCTATATTTGTGATTTCCTTACGTGAATGATATTTTTGCGATTTCCTCATGTGAATGATATTCTCTTCCAACACATAGATTCTCTTTTAGCGGATTATTTAACTAATTAAGATTGCTCCTCCCTTTGCACACAAGTTCGAATATTCACATTCCAGTAAATTCTATAGTAAAAGAATAGTTGTCTCATCACTCCGTTATAAAAAGTCCTTGATCATAAATGTCTAGTATATTAAATCCTAACGAAGTTTTCACCTTTTCATTAGGTCCCTAGATTTGTAATTTGTAATTTTTTATTTATTTTTTAACCTTTGATTTATCTCTCATTCCCATAACCCGTGCGCCTCCAAAATCCCAAATTCTCGCTAGCCGCCGCTCATCACTCATCACCATCATCGTTGTCGCCCCACGCCGCCTGCCCACTGCTCACCCATCCCCATCATCGTCGCTCATCGCCATCATCGTCGGCCATCGTTGCCTTCGATCCCCCATCTCCGTCGTCGCTCGCCCATCTTCGTCGTCCATCACCCAGCGTCGTCTCCCATCGCCCATCACCGCCGTCGCTCACCCATGGATCATCGTTGCTCGCCCTTGTCGCCCATCAATCATAGTTGTCGTGCTCGTCCTTCATGAAGAGGTGCTCGTCCGTCATGAAGAGATAACTCTTGAAAAACACCCCCAATTGTCTCATTGAATTGGAAGAGAAGTTTTGAAACAATTGCAATTGCCAAAGATGTGGAAGCCGTACATTGCAATCGTACAAGTGCAGTGTACTGGAATTGCCAAATTCATGTCAAAGTCTTATATGCACTTTTACAATTGCAGTATTCTGTAATTGTGGTTAAAGTGATAAAAGACTTTCTTAAAAATGATAAAATTTGTAAAAATTTGATTAGTTTTGATTGGTTAAAAAGCTGGACTTAAAACTATATTGATTTTAAGTTGGGATTTATTAAACTTCACAATTAGTAGTTAGGGACCTAAAAATTAATGCCCCTAGTGACTTAATAATCACTACATTATATGATCGTGCTAATAAAAGTTTTCAAACAATAAAAATATGGATGAATACTCACGGAAACTTAATTTTGAATGCACCCTATCACTAATATAATTTATCAAATATCAAATATGAATGGTTGTATAGTCTACCAATTAACTAAGTGGGGGATTATTGAGGTGACATTTTTTGTGCAAGCAGCGGGGATTTGTTGGCCTCCAACTGTGAATTCTGCGAAGGAACACACTGATACAGCCGGTTGGCCGTTGTTTGATCGGTTGATGTCCGTCATCACGATCTTCTTGCAAGGCATAGTCTTGCTACCTTTCAGAGTAACAACGTTCGGTGTGTTTCGGTGCCCCTTATGTCGTTGAAAGTAACATCTCCAACCAGAATTCCCGAGGATTTCTGCGCAAAATAGTTACATGTCACTATGCCAATTTTGGTTATAGATGACAGTTTTGGACCGTCATTAAAAGTCGCCAAAAACCATCATCTTTGCAAGTGTCATCTATACTAACAATATAGATGACGGTTTTTGACAAAACCGTCATCTATAATATGCTATAAATGACGCTTTTTTTTTGACAAAACCGTCATCTATAACTTATTATAGATGACGGTTTTCGAACAAAACCGTCATCTTTTTAATGACGCTTTTTTGTAAAACCGTCATCTATGCATATATATATATGAATCAGTTTTTCAATGGTAGCAAAAATAGCAAAAACCCGAAAAATGAGAAAAATATACTTTATATATATATCCAACACTCATTAATATCACAAACTAAACATGTCATAAGTTAAAATGGATATCTCCACCAGAAATTAGTGGTAAAATATATATATATATTACTTATAAAGATAGTACTAGAACGATAACTGAACTACAAGCAGAAAATATATGTTCTTACCTCCACAAAAGCACAGGTCCATCAAGTTCCTCATTGACCTCAAAGTGGTATGCCTTCAAAGGTCCAAAGACACTAATTATCTCCATAAGCTGAAAAAGCAGCATAAAAGGCATGTGTCACTAAACAAGGTAGATGAACCAAGGAACAGAAAAATAGAAGAGGAGATGAGGTTTTAATGCGTAAGGAGTAATATGCACATCATAAACACCATCTCATATTACCATTTTTGATGAAATATCCTTTGAAAATCCACCAATATGACAGAATGTAATTTGGTTTGACAAAGTGAAGTAATCACCAACAGACATATTTCGGGACTTCAGTGTTAGGTAAACATGGAAGATTGGTAAACTTTGGAATTGCATATAGGAGGTTTACAACATTTCTGAGCTTATTTTATTAATAACCTAAATCCTAAACCTTAAAAGCTGTTATGTTAAAAGAGAAAAGAATACCAAGGTTTATTGCGGTTTTAAGTTTTCATATAAATAAAAGAAACAATAGGATATAACATTTGGAATGCCAAGAAATAGTAGTTTATGATACTGGATCAGTTCAATTTGCTCCAGATCAGACATTGGAAAACACAATTGGCATGTACAGATGTGATATGAAGTAATAAACACCTTATGTATATATATATATCACTTATCAAAAGAGTACAACCCGACATAAAAGAATAAAGAATTTTATGACCAAAACATTGAAGGACTCCTGACCTGATGATTTCCAAAGAATATAACATAGCTAGCATCTTGTCTGAAAGTGAAGCGTCCCTTGTTGATTTGCTCTGCAATTATCGACACCTTGGTTTGCCAGGTCTCTCCTATAATTCACAAACACATATGTGAACTTGTTTCCAATGTAGGACAAACACATTGGAACTTAAAACAATAATTAGACAGAACCACAAACACAACTCCAGAGTGAAGTGGACAACACTTAGAATTAAGCATCAGGCTCTCCCTCCTGTAACTGAACTAAAAAGAAATATACGCTGATCCAAAGAGGCCCAGAGAAAGTGGGAATAAAAAGTACCTAAAGTAACGATGTTTTTGCTGAATTTTGATAATGGATACAGTAACTTCAATCCCAATAGAAGAAATCGTTTACTTCTCCATTAAGATATCTATAAACGAACAACTCAAAGATGACAAACATCAATGGAAATTCAATTTAGAGCAAAACCCATTTCAAAAAGGTATCTTCTTACAACGTTTACAAAAAACTTCAGTATATCAATTACCAATTTCTGAGCAAATGATAGAATTAATATAAAACTAAAGAATGCTATAAAATGTAAATAAACAATTATATATGCAACATACAGGAAACAATCATGCAATATGCTAAACAATGAGCTAAAATGAAATTACTGGCCGATTCTGAATTATATAATTACTTTCGGACATGCTAATTAAGCAATTCAACACCACACAGAGATATACTATCAAACAGAAACTTATAACGACTATTAAAAAAACTAATGAGATAATAAGTAAATTGAACAATACATGCACGGTGAGAAAAACAAAATGCGTAGACTATGATAATCAAACACTAAGCCTGAGCATATAAAAAGTTTCGATTGCACGGTCAGAAAACCCTATTTCACACCTAGTTACCAATCCAAATTCAAGTTAATACCACATCTCCAAACACTGTAATGAAATTTGCATAATATTGGACCATGACCACATTTCCAAGCATAGCAATCAAGCTACAACAAAGAAAATACAACTCCAATACAAACAGTAAAAAAAATCAGAAACAAATACCAAAGGAAAATGTTAAATGCTTGAAATTTAAGTCCAACTAAATAATAAAGCATTGAGCGACATGTACCCGTTGAAATTAGGAATATAAGATTTCGAGTCAAGAAAGGCCGAGGATCCTAGCTCACTGTCCAAAAGCAATTGGACACTGTTGAGGTTTTAATCAACTTGCTTTCGCCAGCTATCACACTAACGGAAAAGGAGATATCCAAACAACAAAATAGGACCTAAAAACTATCCAAAAAAGACACAATTAAGCAAGTTGAACATGACGCCTCTGACACAATTAAGTCAGCTAGAAAATTGAAGCTAATCGGAGCTCCGAGAGCATGGTTCTAGAGGTAATGGCCGGCGTTGAGGTGAGATTTCCCAAAATCATTAGAATTTAAAAAAAAAATACCCGTAAGAAATTGAAATTAGAGCTCACCTCTGATTTACCCAAAAACCACAACACCGTCGGCCGGATAATCAGCTCCCAAAACAGCAAAAGAACACCTACAAATCATCAATAGACAAAGAGGGTTAAGTAAGGTGAGGTTGAAATATAAAGAAAGCCATAAAGAACTGAAGAAGAAAATGAAAAATTCGCACACCACACCGACAAATTTGTCGAGGCCCATGAAGATGGTGATGAAATCGCCGACCACCGATCAAACTTTGAAGTAGAACACCCACGAATCCCAAACGGAGATTGAGCGGCTGAAATTCACGAATTCCAGGTTACCCAAGCGGAGATTGACCAAGGATTCGGACGGAGAGCATCACTTGCAGAATCGAAGACAGCTCCGTCGCCAGCATGACCTTACGCTTGCAGATCTGTGGAAGAGAGGGATAGAGTTCTAACCTAGTTTTTAAAGAGAAAGAGGGACGACTGAGTGAGTGAGAGTGAGCGAGAGCGAATGAAAAATCAAAAGAGAAAGAGAGAGTAAGTGCACAGTACTTTCTGTGTTTTTGACAATTAGCGCAATCAACATAGACGACGGTTTTTTTAAAAAGCGTCGTCTAAAGCCGCGTTTTTCTCCAATTCTGAGCTTATAGACGACGCTTTTAGCCAAAAGCGTAATCTGTTTTCTTAAGAAGACGGTTGTTTTGGAGACCATCATCTATTAGGCGTCATCTAATATCAAAATTGGCATAGTGTGTCAATTATTACAAGTTAAAACTATTAATATTGCATTGAAGGACAGTTCTCTAAGAGCAACCGTTGGTGAGATTTAAAGTTAAAATTATTCTGAGCGTACCGAAGGACTACAAACACCAGTAGGGCAGTATTGTTGTTGATCGATGGTGATCGGGTTGTCGACCTTATCCATCTGAATGTGCTCAAATTTGATCTGTGAAACATTTCCTGGATTGGGGAGACCCCATGTTTTGATTCTCAGACCATTTTGGATGCCAAAAAAGCCGGAATTTCTCACGTCCACTGCAGAAACAACGTCACCTAGTCCCTGGCTAAGGCCTCCAATGCTGATCCCGTGGCCTGGTCCACTCTGATCGCCGCTGATGTTGACGTTGTTTGTGCCATATCTGAACGATATGCAATCATCCCCTGTAGCGATCACCGAGTCCAAGATTTGGACGTGGCTAGAAGAACCAAGGTGGATTCCGTCGGTGTTGGGGCTGTCTCCGGGAGCTTTTATGCTGACGTTTCGGATTGTAAAGTTATGGCATTCATAAAGGTTGATGTGGACGTTCTTGCTGTTGATCGATGTTATGTGATCCATGACTGCGTTGGTGACGTCATCAAATCTCAATGACTGTAAAAAGAATAAGGGACACACATTAATTTGCATAATTAATTAGCATCCAGACAAATCAATGATCAACTTTGCTTGCCGTTCCCTTTGCCATTAGTACACTATCCACATTATAATTAGAATCGTTTAATTTGTAAGTCACACAACCTTATCGAAAGGTTGCTAATAGCATGAGCAACTACCATCGGGAACGCGAGCAAGAGTTAATTAATTATCAATAAAATCGAAGAATTACAGTAGGAAGTTTCGGGCAATTTTTATCTGTTCGGCATTTGTTATAGGGCCAAGCGGAGGCCCCTTGTCCATCAAAGGTACCACCACTGCCGATGAAAAAGTTGTCGACGTATTGGAAGGTGATCCAATGGTCAATATCAACTGAAGACGCCTTGTCCGTGGCAGCGACTACTGTCCCCTGTACCCGCACTTCCATTCGCCCCTTGCATTCCTTGCCGATCAAAACCACCGCCCGCACAAGGAATGTCCCCGCGGGGAACAACACCACACCACCTCCGTTGTTTTGACAAGCTTGAGTCCATGCATCACTGAAAGCCTAGAATTAAAATTAAATAAAGTCACACATTAATGCATCATAGTGTTAATAGTGAGCATCTCATAGTTTCAAGTGACTCGAATTCGTCCTTGCTGTTATCAGTTTTTCCATCAGCCACACCACCAAGTTTGGTTATATCAAACACAGTGAGTTGCGCTTGAGTTTTGAAAACGGATACTAGAAAGAACACTAGGAAAAAAAAATTGGCAATCATGCTAGAAGAAGACATGTTTTCTGACTCTTTCTTTTTGGGTACTGATCTTCTTCAGTATTTCAGATGTATGTAATCTTGTGCTATGGTCATGTTATCTTATAGGCTGGCCAGGTTGATAAAAAATGGAACGATTGATCCCGATTAAGTAACTTTTGAAGTTAATTTCAAATTCTTTTGATCTGCTTATATTTGATTTGTATGCTAGGAATAGGAACTGAATTTCTTGGTTGTCCCATCCCCAGCTAAAGGTACCTCAATGAGAAATCGGTGGAAGGGGAGCTGAATTCTTTACTTTTTCCAATTTTAATTGTTTTTGTAATTCTTTTTACTTTTTCAAGGCCAAAGTGCAGACACATGATTTTGGATTTAACCAATTTTTTTTGTTGCCATTTCCTTATGTGAATGATATTCTATGAGCATATTCCTACGCATAGATTCTCTTTTAGCAAAGTACAGTTTAAGATTGCTCTTCATCTTCAACCGAGTTTGAATATATACTCTCGTAGTTAAAGTTAGAATATAATTCAATATATAGGACTAAAAACTATCAGTTGCGTGGGCTGATCATGTTAAACCGGCCAACCAGCAAAGTTGATACACGTGCTACGCGCGTTTAACTATTATCAAGTCTACCAAAACTTACTGATCAGCTTGTTGTAGGTTACTGTACATTTGATAATAATAATAGGTTATTGTTTTATTGAAAATAATGCAGGGTAAACATAACCAAGAAATGGTGCACGTTTACACTGAGATAAGCAATTACTGAATTACAACCAAGGATCAAAATTTTGGCTGAAATACCGAAATTTCGGAAATTTTGGAGGACTGAAAGTTGAATTGAAATATATATCAATATCATCGGAAAAAAAAATCGGTAATTTCGGTAAAATTTTGGAAATATGGTGATGAGGCTCTTAAAAATTTCGGTAAAATTTCAGTTGAAATTTCAATGTAGTCTTTGGTGAAGATGTTGCTTTTTCTCACTTCAATTCAATTCAATCTTTTTTTATTACTTTAATTCAATATTCTAACATCTCACCGTCATCTCTACGCTTTCAATTATATAGCTACCAAAAAGCAAAAACAGGTATGCATTATACATATATTCTTCTTCTGACAATAGGTAATGTTAATGTAATGGCTAGTGTATGTTTCATAAGACTCACCTTACGTATTCCACAATACTTTGGTTACCCATGTCAATGATACATATGTTTTATTAATGAAATTCTTTCATTTGATAAACAGTAGCATTTAAAATATTGTATTAATTGATAGCTTAGTGGAATGCAAAACACAAATTCTTCTCCATTATGTATATAAAAGTTAATTCATATGGATAATGTTACATAACTTAAATGTTAAAATACATTATTTGTTAATTTTAGAGCCTATAGAAAATAGGAATATTAATTTATAGATTTTCTACCATGTTTTTTCGTTTTTTTACCAAAATTTTCATCGAAACAAAATTTTTTCCAAAAAATTTCCATAAATTTTGGACTACCGAAATTTTAATCATTGATTACAACTGATAGGCAAAATCACTATTGTTACAAAAAAAGATATACAATCTGAAAGCCTTGCATACTGAACTTCTGTGGGTCTACCCTTCACTGTGTCCAATAAACCCATGGGCCACGGATGGGCCAATAACCTATTATTATCAAATGTACAATCACTTAGCGGGACCTCCCTCGCTTAACCTCTGTTGTGCAAGCCGGAGGATTTTGTTTGCCGCCAGCTTTAACTTTTACGTTTGAGCATGCCGATACAGCTGTTCCTTGAGCAATACCCTTGTAAGTCAGGTCGATGTCCGTCATCCCGATCCTCCGACAAGGCGCAACTTGACTGCACTTGAGAGTAACAACTTCCGGTGTGCTTGAAGTGCCGCGAATGTTGCTGAAGGTTACATCTTCAACCTGAACTTGCGAAGAAGGCTGCGTACAATAAAATGAATTAAAACCGATCAGTGAATGTATGGAATTGTACCACAAGGGACTGAATTGTAATTTACCGGTCCACTGCAACGTCCAGAAGGGCAATATTGTTGGTCGATGATGACGGGGTTTTGGACGTTATCGACAGTAACGTCATCGACGGTGATATGTGACACAAGGCCGGGTTTAGAGGGAGACCAAGTTTTGATCCTCAGACCATTGTCAGTACCAACGAAGGTGGCATTTCTAATGTCCACAAAAGTGACATTTTCAGCAACTCCCGTGCCAAGGCTTCCGATGCTGATTCCATGGCCCGGCCCGCAGTGGACGCCGCTGATGTTGACGCGTTGTGTGCCGGGGCTCAGGGATATGCAATCGTCGCCGGTACCAATCTTTGTGTTCAAGATTCGGATGTCCTGTGATCCACCAAGGTGGATTCCGTCGGTGTTGGGGCTGTCGCCGGGAGCTGATAATTCGATGTTTCGAAGTGTTAAGTCATTACATCCGAATATGTTGATGTGAATGTTCTTGCTGTCGATCGATTTTATGTCTTCTATGACTGAGCTTTTGATAAAATCCAACCTCAATGACTGAAAAAGATGAAGGAAAACTATTACATGGAATTTAAAAACATTACAACCAAATAATAGGATGTTCATTTTACACGAAGTTCAGTATTTAAATACCAGATTAATTGTCTTCTTGGCATTATGTCAACACCTTAGTCAAATATGCTTGCATAAATACATTTATATGTTCAGATAATTTGTCTCAACAACATCGTCGATAGCATTAAGATATTAAAACCTGTGATCTTGTTTCGAAAGTTTATTCTACAGGAAGTTTCGTATTTTTCAATACCTGATTGTCAATCAGGATGTCAACATTGTTCTCAATGCTTTATACGCATAATGTGTTCATATTAATTACCAAAATCACATCCAAGGTGATAGAAACAAGAACTTACAGTGGGGAGTCGTGGGCAATTTTTATTTGTCTTGCAGTCGTTTTGTTTCCAAGCAGTGGGTCCTTTCCCATCAATCGAACCACCGCCGGTGACTAACAAGTTGGTAACGTACCGGAAGTGGATCCAATGGACCTCCTTATCCGGAGAATAGAGCCCATCGGGAGCGACCAGGTTTCCTTTTATCCGCACCCCCATTCGGCCCTTGCATGCCTGGCCATCGAGAAGCACTGGGCCCATCAAGTAGGTCCCGCTTGGGATTAACACCACACCACCTCCTCCATTGTTTTGGCAAGCTTGATGCCAAGCATTGGTGAATGCCTTACAAAATTAAATTAAAATTAGAGAACCTATATAAGGTTGTAGTAAACTCATTGTTTGGATTAAGACGATGATTACCTTGCTGTTATCAGTTTTTCCATCAGCAATGCCGCCGTATTTTGTTATGTCGAAAACCGTTGGTTGAGCTCGAACATTGGTAATGGATACCAACAAGAACACTAGGCAAACGAATTGGAAAGTCAAGCTCGTCGATGCCATGTTTTGCTTTTGGTGATGGCCTTAGGATGTATGCTTTTATATATAGGAATATGATATTTGTGTAGCGCTAGAAACGGAATGTTACCGCCAAAGATTTTGTTTCTTAATTTGCTGTAAGTTTAGATGTTCTTCACTTACTGGAATTAGAGTAAGTATAAAATTGGAAAAGTTTAGAATTAGACTTAGAAAAACTTGAAGTTAGATCAACCATTTCCACTAGTCAATCTGAGCTGATTATGAGGACATTAAACCACTAATTTGAGAAGGATTTCATTTCTAAATAAGTAATTAGAAATTAAAGGGACGATTAGAATCGGTTTCTCCCAAATTAGGGTTGGTTTTATTTCTTACGTTGGGGGAGCTAGATTGCGGCCGCGGATCCTCCGTCCCCTTTTCTTCTGTCCCCTTGTGTCCTCCTGACATCTGTCCATGCAATGAATTACCCATTTAATTTGTTTTCAACTAGACTTAACAGCGTGGCTTCACCTTTTAACTCCGTCAGGCTACTAAAAGTAAAAAAAAAAAAAAATTGTTGAAAAATAGTTCGCTGCCCGTGGCCGCTTCTCAACCCAGATTAACGCAACCTTGTCAATTGCAACATATCTAATCATCTCAATTGCAACAAAACTCGAGTATATGCATCGACAATCAACCCAACCTTGTCAATTGCCCATTAGTTCATTACACTATACAGGCCACTCTCAAAATCAACCAACAACGATAAAGAAACAAACCACATACCCAAAACAGATCAAACCAATAACTAATTGGTGTTTCAAACATCACCTCCAACTAAAATTGGGCCTTCATGTCTGAAAATCTTCTTCATAATCGCCGCCCATCTCGCCGCCAGTCTTCTTCTCTCCAATCCCCATCACCTATCAAAGCAAGGGTCGTCTTCCGGACCTGGAGTCTTAAAGATCCGACCCAAAGCCGCTAGCTGTCTGATTCCCCTTGCCCATGACACCCTTGCCGTGTTCCTCTTGGCCTCCGCCTTCCTCGCCAACCCAACCACCAGGTTCGCCGCCGCCAACAACGAATTGCAAAATGTCTTGTTTCTTCGTCGATGTCTACTTTAAAATCCCAATTTTAATTCAAGCAATGAAAATCCCAACTTGATCGAAATTGAAATTTTGGAAAATAGAAAAATGGACTTACCGAAGTCGATCTTGGCGAATCACTTGATTCTCATATATTAATTCAACAAAACCAAAAACGGATATTCAATCTTAATCTGGGTTGAGAAGTGAAGCAGACGCCGAAGAAGGGGAAGCGGCCACGGGCAGCGAACTATTTTTCAACAATTTTTTATTTTACTTTTAGTAGCCTGACGGAGTTAAAAGGTGAAGCCAAGCTGTTAAGTCTGGTTGAAAACAAATTAAATGGGCAATTCATTGCATGGACTTAGGAGGACACAAAGGGGTCAGAAGAAAAAGGGACAGAGGATCCGCGGCCGCTTAGTAAATGCAAAGAGGATGATCGACGGTAAGCACTGAGCAGAAAATGAAGATAGAATCTAATAAGATTCCAGAAAAGGTTTACAATTCCACAATACACTCAAAAAGAATAATATATAAATATAATTAGTTACACCCACCAATACGGAAAATGGAAAAATACTGCATTCAAATAAACCATTATATGCATATCTATCTCTACGTGGTTTTAATAGCCCGTATATCCTTAATTTATGAGGGAAACAATGAGCTTTACCTACAACATCAAAAGCCTGAATAGAAAGACATGTTCAGTAATAAGGTTAAAAATTAAAAAAATGATTAGCCCCTTATTCATTCAGCAAAACGCTCCAAGCAAGAGCAATGGGATGGGAAAATTACAAGGCCACAATACTATCGAGCGTATGCCTCGCAGTTTCAGTGCAGGAAAAGAGCGACAATAAGCATGGCCAGATTTGAGAGGAAGAAACCCGCAGCCATCGTAGGCTGTCCGTTAGGTGGTGGTGGAGCTCCTGGGGTAGACCCAACTGGGCTGGGAGCTAGGGCCGTATCAATGGAAGGCAACGGTGGCTCAATGACATCACTCTCTGTCAGGACGGGATTTGGAGCCTCAGCTGGTGGAAACGAGAAAGGAGCAACAAGCTGTACCAAACTGCCGGGCTGAACAGGGCTCATGTAGCTAGGTACTTCTGCTTGAGCTAAACACCGGTTCCCTACAACAATCAAGCACCAATAAATGAGGGTTTGGTTGGCATGCTTAGATAGCCCTAAGATAACTTATTTCACTTTTGAGTGATGCCCCAACGAACAAATAAATTAAAAGGGAGCTCGAACAAAAAATTCTGTGACGGTAAGCATAAAACTGGCTCAGTAAAATATCTGGGGCATAAGAGCACTTGTATTAACACTGGTATATATAAAGTTTTGCCCAATTTGATCAAAAACATATGATCACTTGGAAGGGTTGATGCAGATTTCACCAAAATATGTCAGGCAATCTAGGAGCCAACTATGGATTTGAATAACGATAATAATCTACAGAGGGGGAATGGCATCTAGTTAAATCATGCAAACCGGGACGATTGAATAGAAGTGTACACTTACTTTTGTATCTTGCAGCCGTTTTGGGGAAGTCAGTTATCACACCATCAACATTGGCCACTGTGACAAACGTATTTATCTCCACAGTTGGATCTGAGAAGAAGTCCCAGGCTTGAGATACAAACTCATTGCTGAAGAGTTCAACATAAACAGGAAGCTTAGCTGCTTGTAGCTTTGGTACAACATCTGTCACTCGAATGACGAATGCTTCACTTGTGGGGAAAACAGATTCCTTGTTGATGACAACAGAATCAGCAAACTTCTTTATGTCCCCAATAGTTGTACTGAGAGCATCACCAATATTCTCTTCAATCTTGTATACACGTTTATAATTGCTTTTCTCCTTAACTTCTGTTAGGACAGAACTATTAGTGGACTGAATCATGACATCCAGGGCAATCTGCTTATCCAAACCAGCTTTGCTCAATGCTTCAATAACTATATCAGTTACACTCATTTTCTGCTTTTCTGCAAGATAGGCCGCATACTGAAAGAAAGCAGACCAAAAGGCAGCCATCGTTACAAAATTCGAATGAAGTCAGTAATGCACAAAAAATTCACTTTGGAACATTGTGAGAAACAGAATTTTGGGCATTGACCTGGGCCCATTCCCAGTTCAGGATTCCCATGCCTTTTAAGTTTCAGGAAAAATAGGAGAATGGCAATGACATGATAATGGTATAAAATTACAGTGGTGAAAGTTTATTTGGAGACCTAATTAGGATAAAGGAACTAAAAAGTACTGCAACATGAAATCATAAAGAAAAAGGCAGTAAAATCTGAAGCAAATACCCACCTCTATGCTGATCAAGATGCCAGAAAGAGAAGTGGAGTTCTTTGCCAAGGCCAAAAAGTCAGCTAATGTCAAGTACTTGCCAGCTTTTTTAAACCTTGGATTACGGTACAATGTGTATTTCGTCAAGGGGTTTGCTATAGTTGCTGCATTTAAAATAAGACACAAGTATATACAGAGATGTCAAATTACTGTCCATAAAAATAGTTCTTGGTTTATGTACTTGTCCAAGGTACAATAGTAGAAAAAAGCCAGTTGAATAGAAAAGGTGACATGCAAGAGAAAAACTAGATGACTACTGTTGAAGTAAACTTATCAAAATATTAAAGTTTATTTGAAAATAACACACATGATCCAACAACTACAGATACAACTTAAAGGAAACCTTAAAAAGGATCTCTCAACATTTACATATAAGAAATTAAGAATTTAAGATGTCAAGGAAAGTTCTCATGCATTAGTACTTTTTAGCAACTCAGCCTCAGTTATAGCAAACAAGGCAAAAGCCAATACCTCCAGTGTAAGCATAATTTAAAAACATTTTACCTCCAGTATGAAGAATAATTTTGTGAAATGAAAGCTCTTATTATATGGTCTGCGAAGAGTTAGGAGAAATATGAAAATTGTTGAAGCCAGAGTGACAAGCAAGCAAATGAGATTTGAGTTCAACTTACGGGTCAGGGTTTGAATGTCCTCCCATTTTAGGCTGAAGGTATAAATTCCACTTCCAGCGTTAATTTCTGGAACAACCGTTGTGAGGCTGCTAAAACTTGATTGAGCAACTAACGTGCTATCCATAAGATTTATAGAGCTGGAGCAAAATGGTACCCCATCCTTGGATATTTGAACAGGACAATCAAGCACATTTACGCCGTCATCAATTGCTTGAGTATATGCCAAGTCTGTACAACGAGGAAAGTCTCCACTAGCTCCATATTTTGAAATCACCAACGGCTTAGCTAAAGTATGAGAAAGGTGGAAGAATAGATTAGCAACAATGCTCCTATAATTTTGCATACCAAACTGTATACAGTCAGACAACCTATGAAATCAGATCAGCAGAAAAGGATCAAATCAGTAAATTGAAACACCACAATACCTTGTCCTGTAGCATTCTTTCCAAGGTGCGCAAAACAATCTGCAGTAAATAAGAGAGACCATCGTCATCAAACAGAACTCTTATGATTAAATGGGAAAATGCAGCCGAAATTCAGTGCTTCTTTTTAGTCTACAAGATATGTCCTTGTGATTTTTGTGACCATCTATAAACTAACTTAGACCATTTAAAAGATGGATTAGTGTATAAAAGTGTTAATTCAGATTAGAAGTTGCTTTGATTTCAGTTCCAACTAAAATTGTTCGGTCATATTTATGAATCCAATGCTGCATTAAAAATTTAATTTTTCTCTCAAAAGTTTTAGTGCTAGGTGAAATAAATATTGATAATAATTTTATACTATATAATTCTCACAATACCATATTGACGGGAGGCATGCATTTTACCTATGGCCTCTGATGGAGTTATTGGGAAGTCAGACAGCACGCCATCAACACTGAAATCGCCATTGTCAATGTATGAAAGGTACTCGGACACTGGGTCATAACTGTAGTTGTAGGCCAGTGGTACGTCATTCACAAAATCGGATGCAAATACAGTTAGCCCTTCTTTATGAGCATCCGAAACAATTGAAGTGTGAGGTTCTAGATAAAGATCTTTCGTGAGTGGCCATATATAAGTCTTAGGAATTAGAATTCCCGAGGCAAATGTCTTGATAAATGTGAGATTTTTCAATAAAGAACCATAAGTTTGGTTGGTCGAAGGCTCTGTCTCATCTTGTCCCAGAAACCGAAAGACCAACTTTGTTGTCCTTGGACTAACGCGAGCTTTAATACTATTTAGGAAAGCCACCTCAGGCGACGAGATGTAACTGACAACCACTTTTCTAGATACAGAAAGCACATAGTTTCTCATACTCAAATTGTGTTGCGAGAAGAATATGTCATGCTGCAAAAGCAAGAAAGAAAATAGGTTGCTTCTAATGTTCTAATGTAATTTTACATCCAACAGATAAGAAAAAACCAAAATGCATAAATTTCAAGACAGGAGTAATGTGCAGTAAATATACCTGAATATTCAACCACAAGCCTGGTGGTTTAAATTGAGCAGCCACATATTCGACAGTGAGAATTGGGCCCATGCTGCTATCAAACCCATTAATTCGCGAGTATATCCCCTGAGTAACTGTAGGGTTAACAAGAAATCATGAGACTGCACTTAGTTAACATATTAGTTAACATGCGTATTGTATCTGCACATTCTAATTTCTTGTCATGCCCAAATGCCCCCCTCTCAGGGTGTATGCATGCTTGACATGTCTATTTGGAATTTAGACACTGATAAATACTTTTTCTCTCTAATACGCATTTCCATGTCATACAAAAGTGTAAATGCATTAATGAATGTCGAAGGAGTTCTTGATGTTACCTCATCATTGCTATGGGGTGGACACAATAAGGTCAATCCATGGATTCCAACATATACAATGTCAGATATCTATCTGGCATAACATGTTTTGATGCCTTCAAAGTTAAAGCTTGAAATTTTCTTAATGCGCTCTTGAATTCTTATTGAGATTTTCAGGTGCCTTAGAAGGGGTTAACTTTAGTTGTAAATTTTAATTACCCATTACTATTTGGTTTTGATCCCTTAGTTTGAAAATCAACATGAACTTAAATTGAAAGATTGATCAAAACAAAAACATTTCATTGAACAGTAAAGGAAATGGCATGAGATTAGTCTGGCAGGAAAGCATCACTTGTCAGACATAAGAAAAAAAATCATTTGAAATAAACTGTGATGATTCACTTAAATCACTTGAAAACACCACCAATATGGTTCCGAAATGACAGAGCAAAATTCATACAAGGGAACTTAGCCAGCTAAATTTCCAAGGTATTGGAGTAGCTTTTTTAGTTCTTAACCATCACCAATTGTATGTGTTAACATTAACATCTACCTGTTTGCTTAATCAGGGTGATTAAGTCTAATAGCAAGATTAGGTTGATAAATGATAACCATAAAGGAGCCCAAACTTATTGGGAAAAAAAAAACCTAAAACACATAAGGGTAACTTGGTAAGAGGCTTCTCATTCATTTTTAACATGATGGAATCACACACATAAGTGAAGAAGAAGAAGAAAACATTTCCAATTTCCACAAAACTAAAGCTCGAAAATAACATATCTTTTAAATCCAACGGTCACGATATCATAACAAAAAAAGATAACCAGGAAAGGAACAAAAACAACAACTTCACTTCTGGATAATCAAATAAATAGCATATGCATGTAGTACTGTTATGTCGACTCTTTAACTCCATGAGAAGAAAACGAAGAATAATATGGACACAATTTCAGAGGATTTGCACTCACGGGAGACATTTGCGAGGTCGTTGAGAGTATAATCCACTGTAAACCACCCTTTGGTAGGAACTCCGTTCACTGGGTAACTCTTACTCCCTTTTGGGAACACCGTCCCAATATCAGAGTTATTATTCAGCAAGACATCTGGAAAGCAAATTCCAACCCCATCCTTTGTTAACTGAACATCACACCACAAGATAAGATCGGGTACGCTTGTGAGCTGTGCAAAAGTGTACGCGTTGGAACTAAACCCAGGAAAGAGCCCTGAGAAGCCGCCACGTGCTATGACCAAAGGTGCATCTCCTGCAAACCAGATCATTCCAATTAGCTCAGTAAACATACACCAGTTCAAAAACAAAACCCGACATACTTTTGATAACCCAAAAAAAACTATACAGAATTAAGATACTTTGAGAAAACCCATGTTTCACTCTCATTTCTTACAAGTTAAGATACTTTGAGAAAACCCAATTTTAGAAAGTCCTAGTCGAATTCAATTTCAGTGTCATTTTCAGCCTCTTTGATTACAAAAACAGTGGGCGTGAATTCGATCAAACATGCAATTTCCATTCAAACGATCTCAGTTCACAGTTTCCATTTCAAGATTCCTCCATTATCTCAGCAACCAAGCAGGAAATTGAAATTGGAACAAAATTGATAAAGCAAAACACAAAGAGAGCAAGAGATTGAAGATGCTGACCGGTAAGCGTTTGCCACTGACTGGACTTAGATCCCTGAGCAGAGACCAGAGCTACTGCAGAGTGAATAAGCAGAGCAAGCACGACCAGAGCGCGTGAGTTACACATTGCCGGAGAGGCCTCGCCGGCGAATTAAAGAGCTCCGCGACTTCCGACGATGTCGAAACGGTGTCGTCGCTGCAGTCGTCTTGGGAAATGTGTGAGATTTGCCCAGGTTAGTGGTAGCGAGAGAGAGAAAGCAGAGAAAAAGTAGAGAGAGAAGAATAAGAAGAAGAGCGTAATGAGCTCTGGACCTTTTCAGGCTGGCTTTTCACAGTTTCTATTTAAACAAGTTTATTAGTTTTTTATTGTTTGGACAAATAATTAAATCACCCTCTCTTAATAAAAGGGAAATGTTTACATTAATGAAGAACCTTGGTCAAAGTGAGAACAAATTAATACGCGCTTCCACGTTGTGGCGGTGGCGCGAGCCGGCGGCTTTAGTGAGCCACTGAGCTGCGAGTAAAATGCGTATACCGGTAGTCTCTGTCGGAACCTGAATTTGTCTTTTAGTGGAGGAGAAAAAGGGATTGGGAGTGGGAGGTCGTACGTGTCTTGTCATGAGCTCTCGTAGCTGTGCTTTTGCCAATTGTCAAGGTGCTTGAAACTGTTGGGAGAACATTATTTCCTCTTCCTTTTTTATTGGAGTTTATGAAAAATAAGAATTAGCTGGTGATATGAGAATTAGCTGGATTCCAAGTGTGAAAAGAAAATGTGAGGAATTTGGGAGAACAATTTAATGAGTGTAGGTAGAATAATGCAAGCAAAATAGTGATCCAAAGTTCCTATATCTAACGATATCTTAATTCTAATAACGATTTTATTAGATATTTGTAATTAGAGATTTTATTAATCTAGTTACTTCCTCCACTGTTGCAAGCCCTTAAAGGTGTTTTATTCGATAGCCTACCCAATTCAAAGACTTTAGAAAGTTCATCTAATGAGTGAAAAATAGACGGGAAATAAGTAATAAGCCAAAATTTAGAAAATTAATTTATTTGCAATGTCATGTCATATTATTTCTTATTTAGAAAATTAATCTACATAAAATGAGAGCAACATACTTATCATTTCTTATAATTGTAGTGAGAAAAATAGTGATAAAAGCATTTGCATACATTATAGAAATTTCTTGCTTCTTTTATCATCATGTAATAATTATGGAATGTTGATAAACCATATATCACCTTGCCACTACTATGATCAGTCATCCTTTGGGTGGGTTGTATATCTTCCACTTTTCCTTAAAAACTAACAAGTGATTCTACGATAGTATAATGAGAGCTAATGCAGCAGATCAAAACCACTTGCAGAACCAAATGCGAACACCGTAGCTTGCACGACGGAGGTGATCGGTCAATCAACAGGTCAGCAGATTTGCATAGCTTCGCGGCTCGAGCCACCAACCCTAGCAGAGCATCATCTGCTGATTGGAGACAGCTAGAGCAGGGGCCCACAACATGGGTATCACCAATCTGGCAATGCCTTACGTGGCGTCCAATGATTTGGGCTACAAGACCATGACGTTATTTGGGCGCGGAACATGGTCGTGTTCGAGGTGGGACGCACCACACACTACCGTTGCAAGCCAGAGCAACCAAAACTCGGTAGTGTGGATGGATGTATTTTAGACTTCCTGTTTTATCAATTTTCTAATCTTTTAGAATATAGAGTCAATGAAGAAATCTTTGCCATTTGTTTCGTTTCGGATCAGTATATTCGGTTGGTGTAATACACACATAATATTAATGTGTTGGGGTGAGAAACACTGTTTTGTAGTATAAAAGCCGTAGTTGTATTCATAAATCAATAGTGCAATGAAGATGTTCTCAACGATCTTAAAAGGGCACTTCTAAGCCACCCTCCAAAGACTTAGACCCCCCGTTACTAACACGAAACTAGGGGAATACATGAAGGTTTTTTATTGGAATATTAAGGGCATTGGTAATGTCCCTTCCCAGGATGCTTTGAAAAAGTTTGTTTCTAAGCATCAACCGAATATTATTTGCATTTCTGAACCTTTTGTGGCTATGCATTCTATCTTGCCTTCTTTTTAGCGTTCTCTTGATTTGGTGGAAGTTGGTAGGAATGATAGGGGTTTGTCTTTGCCTAATCTTTCGGTTTTGTGTAAATCTTCTCTCATTTCTTCAGTTCAGCTTCTCTCTGTGACTGATCAACAAGTTACATTTTCAGTTACATTGGAGGGATTCCAGTGTATTTTGTCAGCTGTTTATGCTAAAACTACTATTGCAGGCCGTCGTACTTTGTGGAATGATCTTCTTACTGTTAAACAACAATTTGTTTCGGGCCCTTGGTTCGTTTGTGGGGATTTTAATGCAGTTTTAGGGGCCCATGAAAAGAAAGGTGGTGCTCCTTTGGCTCGCCGTTCTTGTGAAGAGTTCCAAGCTATGTCAGATGGTTGTCGTTTATTTCATGTTGATACAATGGGCTCTAAATTTACTTGGGTTCGTCGTCGTGCTATGCATGGTAATTTAGAGCTCCGTCTTGATCGTTGTCTTGTTAATTTGGATTGGAAAGATGCATGGGGTCAATTTGGGTGTCGTACTTTGCCAAGGCTACAATCTGATCATAAGCCAATTCTCATGTCTTTTTGAAACATTCCTAATAATGGGCATAGTATTTTTCGGTTCCAGAAAATGTGGCTTCAACATGCTGACTTCCTTGATTTGGTTCGGAGTGCATGGGAGGGCACTCCCTCTATCTATTGTCCTTTGTTGTCCCTAGAACATAAGTTGCGGGTTTTGCGCAAGATTCTTTGGAATTGGAATTGGGAGGTTTTTGGTGACATCCACAAAAAAGTTAATAGCCAGCTAACAGATTTGGAGGGCTTGCAGAATCATATTTCTCTCACACTATGCCAATAAGTATTATAGACGACCCTTAATAGACGACGGTCGCCGAAAAAAACGTCGTCATAAAAAAATAGACGACGGTTATGGCCAAAAGCGTCGTCTATAAGCTCATAATTGATAATTTTGAACTTTGTAGACGACGGTTCTCTTGAAAACCCTCGTCTATAGCTAGGCAAATTTATTTACAAAAACACGGAAGACACTATTATGAACTTTGTAGACGACGGTTCTCTTGAAAACCCTCGTCTATAGCTAGGAAAATTTATTTACAAAAACACGGAGGACACTATTCTATCTCTCTCTCCTTCACTATGTTTTCACGCTCTCTCTCCCTCAGATTTTCGTTCTCTACTTCGCGACCTTCTCTCCGCCTAAACCTAAAACACCAGTCGCGACTAAAGCAAAGCTTCGATCTCTCTCTGAAGCTCTCCATCTATGTTCAAGCCTTTGTAGAGCATCCTCCTTTCTCAAATCTCAATCCTTCACATGTCTTTCCACAAGTTTCCCCAGATCTAGAACCCTAATTTTCCTAATTTCCCAATTGCCCAAATTTCTCTCCATCTTTGATCTTCCTAGACGGTAGGGGACACGAAGCTAGCCCTTCCTAGTGGTTCCTTCGACATTCAATTTCAAACCCAGCCGACACCCCCCAAATTCCAACTGAAGTTGAAGGCGCCGACACCACAATTGAAAAGTAAGCAATTTCGGGTCTTTGCCGTATCCAATTTCGGGTCTTTGCCGACAGCAGTTGGGTTTTAATCGCCTGCTAAAATGCAATGTTTTTCGACCTCTATTGTTTGTTTTCATTTCGAAAATCCGGGAAGGGATGCTGGCTTTTGTTGGGTTATTCATCTTTAGAATGTTTGGGCTTTGAGCAAAAGCTTTTGAGTTATGAATGTATGAAAAAACATTGAGACTCAGGGTTTAAACTAAGTTCCAATTAACTGGCTAAAGTTTTTGTATTCACACTTCATGAGCTTCAATGTTATTGGTTCTCTTATATTTTCTGTCCATTTTTAATGAGCAGGGAGAGGTATATATTCGAGGTCAAAAGAGAGTTGGTTTGATCAGCGATGAGGAGATATCTGTTCTTTGAATTGGATTGGTAAACGTTGTTGTGGACTTGTATGATGATGTTAGGCTTTCTGGTTTCGTCTAATGAATTTGTGTATAACCTATAGGTGTTTCAGAGTGCTGCACTTTTTGATTCTCTGACTGTTCGTGAAAATGTTGGCATTCTTTTGCTTATTTCCACTTGATCGCATATGGTTTGCTAGGTTGTGTTGCTAGGTTGTGATACTATGTGCGAACATATAATTCATATTTCCACTTGATCGTAATGAACCCCCCAATGGTCTTGAAAGCCTTTCATGTGGAATGCCAAACGCTAATTCAAATTGTGCTAATTTGTCTTTTTTTCCCTACAGATTAAAAGAGAAGGGGTTCTGAGAGGCTTGGATTCAAGGCTCTCTATGGATCTTCATTCTGATCTTCAGAAACTTTGGTGCAAGGTAATTTTCACACTATTTACATTGCTTAATACTTGTATATCTTGTTCAAAACATAATTCTCATAAACTTTTGAAGTAAAAATGTGATCTTTAGTAAGTATAAAGGGTTGTTTGTGTTTGATAAGTGACAAAGTAGTGATCTTTGCTTCTTGTTGCCTCAGTGATTGTGAAGGCAAGAGGTGGCCCTAGGTATGTGGTTGGATGCCGCAGTAAAGTTGACAAAGAAAAGCTAACAGCAAGCACACGGGTTGTTTTGGACATGACTACTTTGGCTATCATGCTTAGGTGAGAAACCTATAAATATAGAAATTATGTGTCTAACTTATCAGTCGTTTTGAATTGTTACAAGGTGTTCTCCTCTATGGACCTCTGGGAACTAGGAAGACATATCTATGCATAATGTAAGATAACTAACTCCCAAAACGTCTTAAAGGATTGTTGTCATTTTTGTTGCAGCTTGTATATCATGGTTTAGGGCTTTGTTGCTGTAGATATACTTTTTTTTTTCTTTGAATAAGAATATATCCTTTTTAATTGTTTAACTCATTTTTGTTATTTTCTATTATGATCTTTGCATCTAGGTTGTATCAAGCCCCATTATTGACAAGTATATTGATGAAAGTGCAAGATTGATAAGGGAAATGTTTATTTATGTCCGTGATCACCAGGTTTGAAATTGAATATTTTCATCGATTTTACATTGCTTGTTACTTTTTTATAAGTGTACTTAATTATGTTGACCTTGTCTTCAGCCATGTATCATATTTATGGATGAGATCGATGCTATGGCTTTCTTTCTGTCAAAAACTTGTTGGCCTATAAATGTCAGTGAGTGAGTAGTATCGAAATAGGTTAGGAAGTATATTGCAGTTTCTTGGATACTTTTCTTTACCTCCTTGTGATTTACAAATATAATTTGTAGCATAACCTGCACAGAGATATAATTTCTTGCATTTCAACACTTAGTTTCTATTTCTTTCTTTTCTTCAATTGTTTCTTCAGCTGCAATGCACCTTCATCACAGCTTCACCATAACCTGCACAGAGATTATATCTCAACGTTACTAACAATGATACCATTGTTAGGAGTTCTTTTGTTAAGGAAGTTGTCAAGCCTGTGAATCCAATAATGTATGGAAACCAATGGTAATAATCTATCTCTCCTTTCTTTTACAGAGCTATTAGAAGCTCATAATTATATTTGATCAAGTGTTGCTCATAATTTGGTTCTTTGTTCTGTCAAATTTAGTTTAACTTGTGTTGTTTTGATGGAGGTTTGCTACTGCAGGATTTTGGTTTGTATGTGGCTCTTTTGGTTTACATAGGAAGCTATATTACAAAGATGTGAATGACTTGGAAGGAAGTCACATTTGAGAGGCTCACAACATGCTATATCATAGTTCTTTTTAGTCATGTATAGGTTCTAGTTGTAGTATCAAGTCATATGTGCTGCAATGAATTTGCAATTTGATGTACATAAGTTGAATACTTTGTAAAATGCAAATCATCAATAGATGGATCTTTGTTGGAATTGGAAGTTTATTATTGATCATTGAAATGTTTGTATGGCATTTTTGCAAGAAATAGAACTACATCAATGCAATTGGAGTGGCACCAAAATCTGAAATATTTTAAATGGCAGTTGGGGGTATTATAGACGACGGTTTTTCACCAAAACCGTCGTCTATAACAGCTATAGACGACGGTTTTGGTGAAAAACCGTCGTCTATTGTACTTATAGACGACGGTTTTGATAAGAAACCGTCGTCTATAGCTGTTATAGACGACGGTTTAAAAACCGTCGTCTATAATATTGTTATAGACGTGTCCCAATTCTACGACGGTTTTTAAGCTTTCTTGACGACGGTTTTTGACCGTCGTCTATAACCTTTTTTGGCTTAGTGTCACTAGTGGATGTGACTAGGATTTTGTAAAAGAAAAGGAGTTACAGAATGCAGTTTCTCTGATTCTCTAAGGCGTCAAGAAATTCTTTGGAAAGAGAAGTCCAGAATTAAGTGGTTACAAGAGGGGGATCGTAATACTTCTTTTTTTCATGCCATGTGTCGAGTAAGAAAGGGTCGTGCAACAATTCCCATGCTTAAGGATGGAAGTCACATTTATGATAGCCCTTCTTCTATTGAAAACCATTCTTCTATTGAAAACCATATTCTTGATTATTATCAAACACTTTTTGCAGCTCAGGTCTTATTGTCATGATACTGGTTTAGTTGATCGGGTTATTCCTTCTCTTGTAACCGAGGAGGAAAATATTTCTCTTACTGGTGTCCCTTCTGCAGATGAGGTTTTATTGGCGGTTAAGTCTATGGACCTTGATAGCGCTCCAGGCCCTGATGGTTTCAGTAGACAATTCTTTCTCTCTTGTTGGGGAATTGTAGGGGACGCCGTGGTTCTCGATGTGCAGCATTTTTTCCGGTTTGGTTCTTTACCTGCAACTTTTAACTCTAGCTTGATCATACTTATTCCTAAAGTTGAAAATGCAGATTCTATTGCTAAGTTTAAGCCTATTGCTTTGGCAAATATTGCATTCAAAATCATTCCCAAGATTCTTTCCATGAGGCTTGCTAGCATTGCGGCTCGTATTATTTCTCCTCAGCAGCATGGGTTTGTCTCAGGCCGTGTTATTTCAAACTGCATTCTGTTAACTTCAGAGAGTTTCAATTTGTTGGATTCTAAAAGTCGCGGTGGTAATCTTGCTATCAAGGTTGATATTACTAAGGCATTTGATACTCTTTCTTGGGATTTTCTGCTTCGAGTTCTGAAAGCTTTCGGATTTTCTCCTCTATTTGTTGGTTGGGTAAAATCTATTCTAGCTTCTGCTCGGCTTTCTCTCTTGGTTAATGACACGACAGTTGGTTATTTTCCTTGTGGCAGAGGGGTTCGTCAGGGTGATCCTTTATCTCCTCTTCTTTTTTGCTTGGCAAAGGATGCTTTGAGTAGAGGTATTACTGATTTGGTGCACCATGGAAGGATGCAACTTGTTTCATCTCCACGTGGGACTATTGCGCCCTCACATGTGCTTTTTGCTGATGATGTTATTATCTTTTGTCGTGGG